>JAIGNY010003438.1:140000-235000 GCA_020152595.1 Chiridota heheva
CCAGCTGTTACCTCAGCTAAAGTCATTCCTGGTGTAAGTGACCATGCTATTGTTGAACTGACCCTAAGTATCTCCCCTCCTCGTAAAAAGTTGCCTAAACGTAAAATCTATTTAAGGAAAAAAGCTAACATAAAACAAATAAAAGAAGACCTGACCAAATTTAAACTACTCAATTCAATAACTCCATTGATGTTGATGGAAAATGAAATTTCTTTGATCAGGAAATTAAACTGATTACTGATAAAAACACGCCTCACAAGTTCACCTCAATTAAACTAAGCTGCCCTGGTTCACCCGTATCCAACGCCGTCTCTGCAGGAAAAAAACATAAACTGTTTAAAAAAGCTAAGACTAATCAACAAGCTAATATCTGGATTACCTATAAAAGCTTTAGGAAGGCTGTCCGTAAAAAACCTCAAAGAAGCTAGAAACACCTTCATCTGTGATAAACTTAAAAACTCACTTAACGAAAACCCAAAGGCATTCTGGTCCTATATCAAAAGATTAAGAAGTAACTCTGTAGGTGTGTCTGATCTACTAAATAATGGTAAACTCTGCAGTGACAGTAAAACTAAAGCCAATATTCTAAATGACTAGTTTTTCAGTGTTTTCACAGAAGAAAACACCTCCCAAATCCCTGTAACTAAACCACTGTCTAACAGCAAAATAAACCAACTTATTATTACTCCAGAGGGTGTCAAAAAGCAACTGCATAAGCTAGGCCCCAACAAAGCCTCGGGTCCTGACCAAATACCACCATGGTTTTTAAAAACACACGCTGATGACCTCTATGAAATTCGAACTGATTTCTTTCAAACCTCTGTCGATAATGGTACTATCCCTAACAAGTGGAAAGAAGCAAACATATGTAGCGCTTTTAAAAAAGGTAATAAACAAAACCCAGCTAATCACAGACCTATTTCACTTACCTGGGCTTGTAGTAAAATCCTTGAGCATATAATCCACTCACATGTGATGAAATTCCTTGATGAGCATAATATCTTAAACGATTTACAACATGGCTTCCGTGCAAAAAGATCCACTGAAACACAACTAACAATAAATGATATTTCTGAACAAATTGACCAAAACAGTAACATCTCTATGGCTATTCTTGACTTCTCAAAAGCCTTTGATAAAGTCCCACACCAGCGCCTGTTATCCAAACTTTCCGCCTATGGCATTGATGAAAATCTCCTGGCCTAGTTTGCATCATTCCTCAACAACCGCATTCAGCGTGTTGTCTGTGATGGTGAAATCTCTGATTCTAAACAGGTTCTATCCGGTGTACCACAAGGTACTGTTTTGGGTCCTTTACTTTTCCTTTTATATATAAATGACATCCCTGATAATATAAACAGCACAGTTAGACTGTTTGCTGATGACTGCCTTGTGTACAGAACAATTAATAGCCCCTCTGACCAACAAATCCTCCAAGATGATTTTAACAAACTTGAACAATGGCAAAACAAATGGCAAATGAATTTCAACCCCTCTAAATGCTACATCTTGTCAATTTCTTCTAAGAAATGCTTTAAATCACCTGTTTATACCTTATGCAACCAGCCACTAAACCATGTCAACTCCCATTCATACCTAGGTGTTGAAATTGATAATAAACTCAGATGGGATAAACATATACACAACATAACCAAGAAAGCTAACTCTGTACTTGGCCTATTAAAACGCAACCTCTCAAACTGTCCCACCGACATTAAATCCACTGCTTATAAAGCTCTAGTCAGGCCAGTACTTGAGTACGCATCTGCAGTCTGGGATCCCCCAATACCCAGTGCGATGTGGATAAACTTGAATCTATTCAAAGGAGAGCAGCCAGGTTCTGTATGGCAGACTACTCTTATCATATGTGGCCACATTTAAGACCGAGTAAAATCGGTAATTTACTTTGTGACACAGCACACATTGTCAAAATGTCACACTTTAACACTCGAATTTCATCCTTAGATGTAGTAATAAACAAAATGAGATTATTATTATTTTCTATATTTTTTTTGCTTCTCATATGCCACAATGTCACACTTGTCCACAATGATGTGTATATAGGACACTCCGAAAAATTAACCAAGTCCGAAACAAAATTATAATTTGATTAATTTTTCAGAGTTTCCTATACTTACATCATTGTGGACAAGTGTGACCATTGTGGCATATGAGAACCGAAAAAAAGAGAATAATTTTTGTTTCGGACTTGATTAATTTTTCGGGGTTTCCTATACTTACATCATTGTGGACAAGTGTGACATTGTGGCATAAGAGAACCGATTTTTTTTTTAATGATAATAACCTGCAGTTCGGACTTAAGTTAATTTTTCGAAGTTTCCTATACTTATATTATTGTATACAAGTGTAACCATTGTGGCATAGGAGAACAGAAAAAAGAGAGAATAACTTATGTTTCGGACTTGGTTAATTTTTCGGAGTTTCCTATACTTACTTCATTGTAGACAAGTGTGACCATTATGGCATAGGAGAAAAGAAAAAAAGAGAATAATTTTTGTTTCGGACTTTGTTAATTTTTCGGAGTTTCCTATACTTATATCATTGTGGACAAGTGTGACCATTGTGGCATAGGAGAAAAGAAAACAGAGAGAATAATTTATGTTTCAGACTTAGTTAAAAATTTTTTTAGAGTTTCCTATACTTACATCATTGTGGACAAGTGTGACATTGTGGCATATGAGAACCGATTTTTTTTTTTATATTCTGTAGTTTTATACTAAGAGAATAACTTTCGTTCGAACGTAGGCCTAGTTCCTACCAATTTCGATTACATAACTACAATTTTCAAACCATGTTATTTTCAGTTATTCCCTGTACCAATCTAAGGTCTGGGACTGTGTGACACATTGTTGACTGTGTGACACATTGTTGACTGTGTGACATGTCACAACAAAACATTGCTCGTTTTGCTTGGTCTTAAACGTTGCCTGGTATAATTCTTATAAATCTAAGTGTAAAAAACACGCTTTATAAATCAGATTGGCCCCTGCTAAAAACAAGAAGATACAACACCCGGCTACATATGCTATATAAAATCAATAACAATCTTGTCGCCATCAATAAAGATGAACTTATCCCCACCGTCAGAGCTAATACAAGAAATAGTGATGACCTTAATTTTCAGCTTCCCTATGCTAAAAAGAATGTATATAAACACTCGTTCTTCCCTCATACACTAAAGGATTGGAATGCTTTACCGTCAGACATTGTACATGCACCAAGTCTCAACTGTTTCAAAGCTAAACTTACTAACACTCATATTGCTAAACTAGATTTTTTTACTCATACTTTTTACGCTCGGTTGGCGTTCTTGTCCTCTTGAAGGATTTTTGCCGACTTAACCGATTCAGGTTCAGATTCAGATTTGCACACTGCAACCGGCTACCGGATGAATAAGAAATTATCTAACGTTACAATTTTTTGCATAATAATAAAAATATGGCAGCCTCCAGATACCGAAAGTTTTTAAGGCTCGTCGAGCAATGGCCCGTGGATCACACCAAAATCGAGAGAGGGAGAGATTTAGGTACATTTATTCGGGAGCGAGTTGCAGTCTCATTCAAGAAAGGAGAATATACGCAGGTTTGAAATCTTTCCAAACTACCCTCGCAAATTTCTCTCATGACATTGGCCTAAAAACTTTGCCAAGACAAGACCGATTCCACGAAAATATTTTGTACACTAAAATTGATGCCAATGATTATTAGACCTATTGTAGTTAAAGGGCATGTGACATAGCAGTTTTGGTATGAACTAAAGTAGCTATTTATTTTGGAACAACTTTCTAATACATATCAGGGAGCAATTTGTTTGTAAAAATGTGATTAGCAGTGTTGCTACCCATTTCATAACAATAATAGCAATGCCTATAGGCCTAACTTTAACTTAAGGTCTTTAACTTTAGGCCAGCTATAATTTGTATTAGTCACATTCCTCATTACACTTTTTGACATATTGGTGGCATGTACAGTGGGTTACACTTTCCATACACATAATCGTGAAGGCGTGTTATATTTTAGGCTACGAAACTTGGACTTAATGGGGCAAAATTTGCTCCAACTTCAAGCTTGCTATCTTACCATACTACAGTATGAATCTGAATCTGAAACGGTTAAGTCGGCAAAAATCCTTCAAGAGGACATGAACGCCAACTGTATGTACCTTTCTTGCTTTAATTCGTATACGTACTGTAGTCCTTTGAAGTTGTTTTAGTGGTTGTGAGAAGAAAGTTTTTTCAAGTCGAACCGTCAAAGTTTCTGTCACTCGTAATTGTTTATGTTTGATGTCATATTACTTCTATCGTTGTCGTAGAGCTGATTGGCTAACAACTCATGCACATTTAAATTGATTCAACTTACAACTAAATCTATTATTTAAACTTTGACTTCATGAATAATCAACAAAATTTAGTTTTGCTCTTAAAGTAATGGCTGAATAGTTGTTTGCATTGCGAACAGAAGACTCCCCGAAAATATATCAATTCTACCATTTCCAAGTAAGTTACAGGATTATTTTGTAGATAACGATAAATTTGTTGTGAACCTAGTGATAAAAGATTTTCAATATTTTAGTAAAGAATATTCTCTGGGAAGTAAATTTGAATAAAGCTAAGACAAAAAAATGTTGTCTTTTAAAGTGGCGCACTTTCTTCCACTGTTGCATGATGGGATAGAAAAGGGAGCAAACTACTTCCGCGGTTGCGACATACACTAATGCAATGCAGTGTCTAACAATAAACATGGAGCCAGTAGAAAGTTTCTTTGTATGAAAAATGAAGATTTGAAGGCATTTTGCGAGCGAAAAATGTGCCAGTGAGTGGTGATGGCTGTAGACATAAAGAACTTGCCGAGAAGACCTACTGGGCTCATAAATTGGGGGGCTGGTACCTAAGCCAACTAACGAAGAATTAGAGCAGGACATACAGTAGAGAGGTCCAAGGAAAGAAAATTAATACTGAATAGTGGGATGGTCAAACCTTGCCCCGAAGCCCCTTCTTTTAGATGGGAAGCTTCACCGGCTAGATTTCCTGTATACAACTTGAACAGTTCATTGGAATGTACAGCATCTTTGATCGACAATCTTGTAGTTTCCTTGGCACTTTCTTCAATTTTTTCAGATAGTTTTAATTTTGCCTTTGCCTCATTTAGGCACTTAGCCAAAGCATCACACTCTTCCTCTCCAGATAATTGATGTGCAATATCATCAATACTCATTTTGCAGCAAATGGCTCATGTGACTTTACGGCATGCACAGAAAGATAAATAATCACGTTCCCCAATAGCACGTAGAGATTCTAGAAGAAGATCTTTTGTATCAACTTAAATTCCAATATCTAAAAATTTGTCATACAATTTTTTACGTTGGTTTGGAAGTTGTCGGCAACTCAAAGCTTCGCTTTAATTCCGGTCTTCTTGATTTGGGGTCATCATCACAGCCAGTGAGGTACAGAGTGGGATGAGGGTCATCATTATATAGCTGTCTATGCTTAAATTGATTGCTGCAGACTCTGGTGTTGCTGTAAAAGTAAAGTTTGTTCTTTTCAAAAGCTTCGTCCAAGTTGCATAGTGCTTTGAATTTTTGCACTTTATTCCGTACAGAACATTTGGCATCATTTTTAACACATTGTCTACACTTAAAGATGAGGTAAAGTGTGCATATTAATTAGGATTTTTGCATAAGAATAGACTTTCGTATAAAATGTTTATCATGAGCAAAGAACTTAAGTTATGAATGGTATACATTCGTGAAACTTGGCACAGGGATAGAGGACATGGGTACTGTTCAAATAGCATGGTTGTGGGTAACAGGAGTACATGCTAATTAGCTTATTTGCATAATGATAAAACTTTGTATTTATGATATGTCTTAAATTAAAATGGGAGTGGGATTTTGTTTATACAAATGATTAGAGCATGTGAAGAGCATTGTCTGTGGTGAGGTGTAATGTGCATATGAATTGAGTTATTTGCGTAACAGACTTTCGTTTGAAATAATTAACCTAAGATAATACCTTGGTACTTGGTACAGTAGTAGAGGGCTTTGGTACTGTTCAGTTGAACATGATTTCTGGGGTTATGTGTGCATACTAATTAGCTTATTTGCATAGCAATGGAAATATTTGTATCTGTGCTACTGTATCTCTTGAATTAAAATGGGTGAATGATTTTGCTTTAAACAAATGATCATACAGTACTGTATATGTGAAGAGCATTGTTCACATTTATTGGTGAGGTATTGTGTGCATATTAATTAGATTATTTGCATAAAAATAGACTGCTACAAAATGTTTGACCTGAGATAAAAAATATTTGATTTAAAAAATATATAAGCTGAGATCACTTGCTAACTTCACCTTTCTAGTTTTGTTATGATGTTGGCATGATATGAATAGGAGACAATTTTTGTGTTGTCTTGCCATGAATAAGGAAGCAAAGAAAAGTGTTCTCGCTTCTAACGAATTTTAGATTAGGGGTTTAGGAAATATAAACAATAAGTGGAATGTGGAGTAGACGATAACATGATGATAAAGTAGTTGAAGGAATTAGGATGAGGATGGGATTTTATGTGGGACAGGGTAGAATTTTATGTTTGGCAGGGTGGGGTGGGATGGGATTTGGGTCAGGGTGCATTGGCATGTTGGACAGGAGGGTGGGTTGGTATGTGGAACAGATTGGGTTGGCATTTGGAACAGGGTGGGTCAATATGTGGAACAGGGTGGAATGGCATGTGGTGGGGTGTCATCTGGATTTCAGTTGTGATGGCATGTGGGTTATGCAAGTGGTTTAATGACATACAGTATATATCTGTTTTCAGGTGTGATTGCATGGAGTATACTGTAGGCATGGGATGACATTTGGGACAGGTTGGAATGTGGGACAATCTGGAATATGCATTATTAGCGGTGAGGGGATTTGTATCGTTTTCAATGTCTAGTTTGTCATATGTTAAGCAATAATGTTTCGCATAATTTTGCTTTAATGTTATTGTACATTTTTCATGTTGCTTGACTTTGCTTGACACATATTTTCCTAAATTTCAAGCTGTATTAGAATCCAAGATGTACATGTAGTTCTGGGAATGTGTAGGGGTTAGGGGCGGGTACAGGTTGGAAAGGCCTATTGACATTCTTGCATTGACATTTGCAAATTATGGTCTCTCCTTTTTTTTTGTACAATTGATAGAACTAATATAGGTGTTATAGTTATGAAGACTGCTAGCTTTTACATGTTTTCCGAGTTACTGCATAGGTGAGGTACAGTATATGTAACCTTAAGATGAAAATGTAAGTGCATCTTTCAAAGCTCAAGTAATTTGAAATTATCTGCCCCTACTACTGTACCTTATATTTCTCCCTCAATAAGCCCACTCTCTATACTAGCTTTAAATGGTGAAGCATACTGTCCTTCCTACAGCTCTTGTTATCTTAATTTTAACCTCACCTGTCTGGATATCTACGATCATTATTGCAACCGTAAATGGCACAACGTTCGCCGCCACCTATAGTGAGATTTATTATATATATATCAATTACTTGCAAATTCAATCATGAAAAATATCGTTAAACTTGTAAACACACACATTGTGCAATATGGAGCTGCACATTCTGAGTGTGGCGCTATTGCTCCCTTCTGTATCCCATCGTGCCTTGCGCGTGTTCCGTGCGTGCAATTAACAATATAGTCTATGGCAAGAATAGGGGTCATTAATAGGCTCCCTATGCAATACCACCATTTCCATGGGAAATTCATTCCTACAAAAATTCCTAGGCCTACCAATGGATGTGACTCCTACATCCGATTATCAATACAAATAAATCACTACCCACCTCCTGTATGCTGAAATTCTCATCATTTTCCGAGGAAATTTTGTACGTCCGTTGTCGCCGGTGATTGCTTTGCAAATGGTCACAAGAGGTGTGGGCTTTAAAAAACCTGCTGTTAAGTGTTATGCAAAATCTGTTGAACGGTCGTTGTAACTGTCGATTGCTACAAAAACTATTTAGAAATGACAAATCAGTATTAAAAAATGACTTCTTTTGTAGCCTTTTTAGTCTTATTTTGTGCACTGATGATCAAAGTTTGCAGTAAACTGCATATTTTTACCCTGTTTTGTTAGATATAATGCACTTAATTCTTGTTCTTCTTTTCCCACAGATTAATGAGAAAGAGTGTGACAGAATATATGAGCATCTACAGAACATAAATTCAGATTTTTATAGGAATAAGGTGAGTCATTTACTTTGTGCTGAAAATCAGGCACATAGCTAGACCTGGCAATTTGGGGGTAGATTTGGAGGACAGGTTCGACAACTCTATCAAAATATGGCAAACATAACATACTGTTAGATGACATGACATGACAAGATGACAGGCTAAGAAGGGTTAGTCACCTAATAAAAAGCCCAAACAATTACCACCACCACCACAAAAAAACAAAAACAAAACGCTTAGAGTTAGTAAAGAACTTATCAATGTTGACTTTAAAATTGTGAACAGAATTAGAGCTAACCACCCACTCAAGCAAACCATTTCCACTCATTAACATTTACCTCTTTTCGAAAAGCTAAAACGCTAAATATCTATTTGTGAGAACTCTTTGGTCAACTTTAGACTGTTACCACATGTCACATGAGGATAAGCTGAAACATGCAGGAAATAACAGGAAGTCAAAGCATTACTACCAGATAGGAATTAAAAAATCTGAATCATATCGCCACGCACTCATCTTACTCAATTTAGGCGTGATGAAACCAAAAATTCAAAATTTCAGAAATTGAAATTCTGAAAAAAATGTCCTTGATTTTGTTTTCAATTGATGGCTAATCACTATAATGTATGCAATGGGCAGGATTTGTCTACTAAAAGTAGGGGTAGGGGCGGCAAAGTCAAAATGGGGGGAGCAAAATCACCATACAAAAGATACAATTTTGGAAAATAAAGTGGGAAGTGGGGGGGGGGAATGCGCCATTTGACTCACCTGAAATCCCGCCTATGATGTATGAAGAAGAGGACAGCTCAGCTCAAAATATTTAATCCATTCCCAAACCTTGAAAGGGTTAGGTCAATGGTCAAGCAAGTTCACCTTATATGAAAGAGGTCTTTAAAAGAAACAAACTGCTATTAAAGAAACTACTCCAATATCTTATTCCGTTAAGGAGATATTTAAGTTTAAAGCTCTGTCTTTTTTGTGTGCAGTAAAAGTGACTGGTGTAGTAAGTTTACTACAGAAGGTTGGTGCCCTCATCCTCAGATTCATAACAATTTTCAAAGTATTTTAAAGAAAATAGATTAACTATTTTACTATCTGAATAATTTTTCCTCAAACTTTCTTTAGGTGGCAAATTATAATTATCCCTACTAGATTATGTTTTACTACTTACAGTACCTACTGTAAGATATCCAGTGGTTTTTAAGACACAAAACCGTAAGACAAAATTATATGATATAATACATAAAGACTGAGGAATCTGAGGCTATGACATCACAACTAGTCTGATTTGAGTCATTTCTAAACAAATGATATACAAACTTTACACTTAAATATTCCCTTTACAGATAAAGATTTTTGAATGTTTTTCTGTTTCTTTTGAAGCCCTTTGGTATTTATTTATTTATTTCTGCAACATAACATGACAATATTATGATGTTCAGTGTACATGAAAAAATATAATACAAAGAGGTAGATGATTATATACAGAGCAGCATATATCATTGAATAGATATGCATAATTAATTATATGTGCAATTATTTACCTGATAACAAATATGCGGAGGAGGAGACCTCGAGGAAGCAGTTTTGAATTCCAGGCCACCCACTCAATAGAAGAAAAAAACAAAAATATCAACACTTAATTATATAAAGAGGTCAGTAATTATTTAGCATATATCTTTTAAAAGCTGATTTAAGGGAGTTTAAGGATTGCTGGGTTCGTAAACACACATCTAAGGAATTCTAATACTTTGGGCCACTTATGCTTATAAGATGGACTTTCTTGACTGCTGAACTAATCCTTTAATGAAATAAGGTTTTTAAGATTCCATTTTGTTTCCTTTGAAGTCCTCTTTCTATAAGATAGACTTGTTTGACCACTGAACTAATCCTTTAACAATAATCAACTTATCTTAACACCCCTAATTACAAGACATTTTCTTTCTCTTGTCAGTACCCACGGATACGACATTTAAATTCAGCGGCCACCGGCTCATCTGTCGAAGATTGCAATCAAATCACATCGACTAGTGAGTATCATGCTTGTATTTCTTAAAGAAATATTCTTGTGAATATCCATATATACACATCCTTGGCTGACATTCATTGGACCTCTCTCCAGACATATTAAAAAGGGACTAAAATGGGTCCCAATTTCTTCTTTTTTTTATGACCGGAGGGAAGGAGGTCCCCTCGGCCCATGGATTCTCCTTTGAAAACTATTAAATGATGGTTTACACCATATTTTTGGTACAAAAATGTGTGTGTTGGGGTGCCTGACAGGCAATAGTTTCTAAAATTTCCCAATTAGAATTGGTAACTTATATTACTATCAAACATTGTTGCTAATTGGGAAATCTTAAATTTTGGGAAATTTCTCTACTTTTACAAACAATTTGGCAAAATTTTAAGAAAAGTGCCTGACAAAATGAACAAACTTTCCTAAAAATGAACAAAATTTCTCAAAATTGAAGGAGATTATCGGTTCGCAGCAACATCAGTGACAAAACTGTATTTACCAGTGCAATTGTAACCAGGACATATTGGGTTTTTTTACCCCCGTACCGTTGAGAGGTGACCCTTCCTATGCCCCTGCCTAACACTATGTACCGATATGGTTGGGAGTTTCGTGTACAGGTGTACAGGGTTTAATATGAATATGATGGCACCTTTCATTTTTGCCATTTACTTCTTTAGTCCCCCCAACACCACCCCCCCCCCAACACCTACACCTTCCAACACCACCACCCTAAACACCACCACCCCCAACACCTCCACCCCCAACACCACCACTCCCCAACACCACCACCCCAACACCACCCCCCTCCCCAAACCACCACCCCCAACACCACCACCCCCAACACCACCACCACCCCCAACACCACCACCACCCCCAACACCACCACCCCAACACCACCACCCCCAACACCACCACCCCAACACCACCACCCCCAACACCACCACCCCCAACATTGACCACCCCAACACCACCACCCCCAACACCACCACCCCCAACATCACCACCCCTCTCCCTTCACCCCACCACTTTCCCCTTCCCACCACCAATGCCAATTCAAAAATTGCTCCACGGTCCCTGTTAAGAATATCAGGGTTGGTCTGCCCCAGGTAAAAAAAAGTACCAGGAGATATTTCTGAGTGTTGTTGAATATTCTCATCCAGATGTCAAAAATGCTTGTTTTGTTTCTGCATAGATTTTCATATAATTATAAGGTCTTAATTGTTTCTTTATGCAGGCGCAATAATAGAACAATTTGAATCCGACGAGAAAGGAATGTTGCAGACACTGAAGAATTACTTAAAAGGAGAGGATAAACAATCATCAAACGACAAAAGTTGACCACAGTAGAACGTACGGTAGATACAGGCGTGTAGTGTACTGTTTAGATTTCCATCCGTTAGACATGCATCGGGTCTCGTTATTGGTCGAGCAGTTGTTACAACTTTTTTTTTGGATGTGTCTGCTATAGAAACGGGTGCTCTCTACAAACATATGCATTTACAAATCTTCACCTGATATGACGTCCAATAGTTGTCTGCATAGCGGCTTTTTAATTGTATCTTGAAAAAGTAAAAGTTTTGAAGAGGAATTTGATCAAGTTATCAAATTCTCTGCCATAAAATTGGACAGAAGTATTTGAATGCTTGCTTTTCAGTTGATTTATGGATTATGGAGTTATTTTTGGATGGAAGGGGTTTGGGGGTAGTGGGGGGGAATTCAAAATATGAAGTCTATTTAAATGTTTGGAGGCTGAATTATATTGAAAAGGTCCTTACCTCCAAATCTGACCTTTTAAGATATTTTGCTGACATTGTTAAGTCAAAGGGATTATCATCAACATCCAAAACAAAAATGTGTCATGAAGTCAAATAAAGTATTCCAAGTATTTTAGGTTACGATGTAAACCCTTCAATTTTTCAGAATTACCAGTATGTGCCTGTCTTTGTTCTCCTGTAAATTTTGCTTTTACACTACCTCAATTGTTGAAAAAAATGTTTGACTTTCAGTAAAATTATTTGATAAACAAGAGTTGGAAAGAATCTACGGTTTCTGTGGTTATAATTGCAGGAAAATTAGGAATTCATGGGAAGAAATTATTTTTATTATTATTTTTTTGCATAGATTTTTTGATGTGGTAAATAGCGGCCTATGTGCTCTAAAATGTCCCCCATATAATTGTGCAATGAAAGGTATGTTAAATTGTGAAGAGGGAAGTATATAAAGATGTATTCACTACGTTAATATTATTTCTGTCGCGATTTTTCATGGGAAGATTTTCGACACCTTTATTTAGAAATGAAGAAATTTTATATTTAGTTCCAACTCCATTGAAAAGGATGGAAAATGTGGACCATCAAACTGCTTGATTACTGAAGTAATCCTTTGAATTGTTTTTCCAGTACAGTTTGAAGGAAATTTTCTTCCATCAAAAGATTTGTTGTGTGTGAAAGGGCAGAAAGACCAATGTTTTTCTTATCTCTAAAAGTTTATTTCCTAAATTTAGATTTAACGGGACGAGAATGTCTCTTCCAGTTAGATGTTGAAATTTGGGAAGTGGTTTATTGAAAGATTAATGTTAAGGCAGAGTGTTCATATGCCTATTTAATGCACGGGCAAAGGACCTTGATACGAGTGGAACGGCCATTAGTCGGAGAGTCATTCGCGAGTGCAAAGTCCTTTGAACCCTGCATTCAATACGCATATAAACATGATGCCAAAACATTAACCTTTTTTATAAAATTTTCTTGTTAAATTGTTTAACATGCATAAAAAAAGAATGAAACACAAGACAAGTTTACGTATATATTTTATCGCTTTATTAAAATGCACAGGTCATAACAATGCAAATACTTAATAGAAATTGTATAATTCATAAAACTCAATCAGTGTGAGCTCCTCTTCTTCAAGACGGATTATGAGATGACGGATTTTAAGAGACAAGAGAGTTGTGTCCTTAGTACCGTAATAGCATATTTTAGAATTTGCTTGGATCCCTGAATTTTAGATGTTACTCACACCGCAATGTTTTAGACTCTCCTTGGTGGGGCCGAAAAATGTTCATTAAGAATTTTTGGCCCTTAGACCCCTCCAACCCGACACCCTCGATTTTCTCAAAATCAGGGGTAATCCCACCATTTAACCCGAGAGACATTTCACAATTCATTGACTAGCAACCAGCTATTGTTACACCATACACAACACAGAGGTAATCCATACCTTCTTAACTTACTGCATATTCATAGTCTATTCACAGTTCACTTGTTAGCAACCAGCTACTGTTACACTGTGACACTGGTCATTTATCTGGGGCGCAACCTACATAGCTGCTGTTCAGTGATGTGAATCAGATTAGTCCTTGGCTCAGCCTAAATATAAATTAATGCTTGGGAGGACTTTGTGCAAAACCCATGAATTAATGATGCACCATTCTTCATAAGGAAGGTTATTTCCTCATGGACTTTGCTAGGGACTGTGTGTGCCTCCCTTTTGGTGTAGACCATTTGTTCATGAACATAGAAATTTGCTTACAAAGCTGAAAATTTATGTCAGCTGTAAATTTGCCCTTTTTTAGCCAATGTTCACTGTTGTTTTGCTATATTCATGCACCTCTGGCATTTTTTGCTTTTACCTTTAAACTTCAAATATCTTTGGACATTTAGCATTTGTGCATTATCTCAATTAACCTTTCCAAGTTTCCAAAAAGACCACGCCCACCATAGCAATGCTGTAACTATGTGGGGAAAATATACATCAAATCCGCAATCATGCATTACCATGACATTTAGATGTTCGCGAGGCCTGCCGCAAGCTTTGCTTCAGTTATGGCTTTTCTCCGCATTTGTAGCAAATGGGATAAACAAAATTCAGTTTGCTACATGTTATGGGTAATAGCAATCAGATTTATAAAGCCTGCAGCAGGAGGAGCTGCACTTCCATATGTGAGATGTATATATATATATAAATATACATATATATATGTATATATATATATATATATATATATATACATATATATATATATATATATATATATATATATATATATGTATATATGTATATATGTATATATATATATATATATATATATATATATATATATATATATATATATATATATATATATATATATATATATATATATATATGTATATATATATATATATATATATATATATATATATATATATATATACATACATATATATATATATATATATATATATATATATGTATATATATATATATATATATATATATATATATATATATATGTATATATATATATATATATATAAATATACATATATATATATATATATATACATATGTATTTATATATATACATATACATTTATATATATACATATATATATAGATATATATATATATATATATATATATATATATATATATATATATATATATATATATATGTATATATATATATATATATATATATATATATATATATATATATATATATATATATATATATATATATATATATATATATATATATATATATATATACATACATATATATATATATATATATACATACATATATCTATACTAGTGTGTGTGTTTGTGTGTGGGTGGGCTTAGACCCACCAACTGATGACATTCATATATGTTCACACACCCGTAAGCACAATTTTTGTTCACCACTTTGCCGTCACTCGGTCTGTGTGCCAAAATTTGTTTTGTACAGTACATTGCATTGACGATATGAGCGCGCGCACGCCGTTAGCTAGCTGTACTGACCGGTAACGCGTAGGGTGTTTGCCCCTACTTAGTTACACAGATTTTGTTGCTAGGCAAATTTGTGCGGTGATTGGTTACAACAAGCTGTCAATCATTAAACCCAGAAAGGTTATTCACCTTCAATTTGAGAGTAATTTTGAAGTTGGTGAAATTTATTGTGGGATAAATTTCAATTTTTGTTATCTTATTTTGTGTTGGTATATTTTAAGTCTTCAAATTACAGTATTTCACATACATACATCCCTGCTCTAATAAGCACCCACATAGCATTTTTTGATGGATAATATAATTTAATTAATTTATTTAAAAAAGGAAAAAATACTTATCTAACATTCTGTACTTATTTTGCATCTGACGCTCGTGATAATTTTGTGGTGTTTATTGTGGGGCTAGTATAGAACCAGTTCACACCATGCAGTTGGAATAGCATACTGACTGTATGTCATTGGCCTAGGCAGGTTTTTTGTTGGGGGGGCTACTTATTGGTATGAATTTTGACCCGTGACAGTATCTAAGCGGAGCGCCACCATGGGTTGGCGCGTAGCGTTTAGAGAAATTTTTCCAATAAATGCTGCCTATAGATTGCCGGAAATGGCACTTCCCAGGCCAAAAACTTGCAAATTTGAGGCTGTTTTTCTTTGATTGTTCACAGTTTTGCCAGAATTTTGCTGTACATTTTGCCCGAATTCTTGGTTGCCAAAAAATTGGGGAACTGTGCCACCTGCCCCCACATACTTGCCAAGTACAATTTATTCAAACTCTATAGCGTAGCGATATAGGGGCAGTTTGGGTTGATGCCTCCCGAGTTTTTATGGGGGAAGGGGGGTGGTACATGTCAAAAGAAGATATTTGTAAGGCAAACAGAAGATCATTGATCACACTTGCACACCTGGCCAATATTTTTGACTCCAGAATATTGAAAAATGAGGGGTTGAGTGAGGTGGCATTGTACTTACTTGTTACTTGGAGTCGAAAGGTTGGAAGTAAGATTTGACAATCAAACTTACCAAATCATAATTTTAGATTCAACCGCCGCGCTGATGTTATGGCAAATCTGTCGATGACTGATTCCACGTCTGGGCAATGGGGCCTATGAATTTGTAATAGAATAAGTGCCTCCAGTAGGGCTTCCGTCATTGTTGACCGAATAGCTGTAAGGGTTCTTTTCATTTTCGAAAAGACTCTCTGCCTGTGCAGAAGTCACTGGCAAAATTGCCAGCAACTGGAGCAACAGTGATATGTTAGGAAACATTTCAGAGCATTGATCCAGGGCACAGGCGGATGAAGATGGTCGGGACTTGACAGGAACATTTTCCCATTTCTTCCTCCATAACATGTATTTGCCCTTAACAATCATGAAAGGATCTCTGATCAAACTTGCATACACCTCAATAGCAGGAGTTAAATCATTCCACTGCCTCTCACTGTCAGCTTGTTTGGCGAATTCCATACAATTTGGTACAAGGTAGTTAAGTTTCATAATCTGTTGTTGATGTGGTCCAAATCTGTGCTTGAGGTCTCCAATAATGGAGTCTATGGCTGGATAAAACAAGGTGTTGTTGATGTGGTCCAAATTTGTGCTTGAGGTCTCCAATAATGGAGTCTATGGCTGGGTAAAAAAAGTTGACTCTGTAATAGCCTTCGGTGGTGTCCGATGTTTGAGCATTTGGTCGGTATGAGCTTCTAGCTGCAATGCGTGGTTTTCGCAGTCCCACCTCTATCACATCTTGTGCGACTGATTCTGCCTTTTGGTACAGGTCATGGAACTCCCCTTCACTTCGCAATTCTTTGAGGACAGACTGGAGACGGTTTACTAAGGCTAACGCTTGGGATAAATCTCCCCCCACTGTTTGTAAGACTCAGGAAACTGGTAGCATCAATCCTGACAGTTTCTCCAAAATGACTGAAGCAACTGCAAATTCTGAGTGGCACACCAATTTTTCAAGGCTTTCTGCTTTGTTTCTGTCGCAAGGTGATGCCCAGCATTTGATTTCCGATAAGGCATCTAGTGTATATTTCAAAAGTTGCATAAATGTTACAACTGCTGTGTGTGTCGTTCCACAGAACGTGTTTCGCACAACGTAATCAGGTGCTTCTTGGTCATGGAAATACCAGTCACTTTCTATGAGGCTCTTCAACAGATCCGGTTTTTTTTTTGCACTTGCTCGAAAAGTCGGTGAAATTTCTCGCACAACATTGCGGAAGCACTCAAATTTAGGCAGTGCATGGCGCAATGAAGATGAAAGGCCAATGGAGCTGCCTTTTTTATTGTTGCTGAAGCACCAACCCGTTCACTGGCCATGGCTCCTGCCCCATCATAGCCTTGTCCCACACAAAGAGACAGAGCCACTCAACTTGGTTTCATTATGCTCAATTTCACCAGAATTATTAGATTTGATGTCAGAAATCAAGTCCTATACCATTACCGTGTCCTCATGCAATCTCCTAACTCCAGAATCGCTAGGTGAAACATATCTTATAACAATTGCCAGTTGTTCCCTTTTTTGGCGATCCAATGTTTCATCAGCTATGATGGACCAGAACTGTGCTTTTTTGATGTTAGCAACAACACTTTCCCTAATCATGTCACCAGCAATGCAAATAGGTTCATTTTGAATCAAGAATGATATGTAGGTTGCATTAGCATGGGAAGTTTTTATATGGTCCTTCAAAAGTAAATCCCCACTACGAAGTCGAAAATGAAGTAACCCTACAATTTCCGTCATTTTCTGTTCCCGCCATCCTATTTTTCTGGACTGTGAACATATATAAAAAATGTGTGTTTGCTTCACCCACACCGACGATGACAAATAGCTTTATATAACTCGTGGAACTAAGCCTATATTAAAGACGATAGAAGAACAACAAATGGTCACTTATGTATACATATCATTAATATATTTACTGGACTGGGCATACATTACTTTCATCCGTGTTTTCCCCTTTCCTTTTTGAAAAACCATACGCGAAAAGTGACATTTTCAAAATTCAAGTTCAACCGAACTTAATTACCGCCTTCAGAGTTTAGACATTGATTTCTATTTGTGGAAAGTTTTGAGCAAAATAATGGGGCACTTGTAGTACTTTGTTATCGCAAAGCAGTAGCAGAATGGCGCCATATTCCATCGTCATCGCGTAAGAACAGGCTTGGCAAGTTCACGGCTCTTGACAAAATAAAAATTGCTTTTGTTTTGTTTTACAGGGATACAACGAATTTACATTACAGGGAATACAAGATTCGCATTTCATATATGCGCATCTGTACGATACATAGGCATATAGGTGTAATTTAATTTTTGTAAATATGGGATTGGGGGCATGGCCCCCACTCTGGCTACGCCAGTGCTGTATGTGACCCCAGAGCATGGACGCTAATAAAGAAGAAACTCTTGGCCAAAAAAGTGGTTTAATTCTTTATTCGTAAGTGTCCGGAGTGCTTATTATGTCAAATACACTAATTAAAGAATATTGTGTCCAATTACATGTTCAGATGACAAGTCATGGGTAATAAATGTTAGGTTATTTTAATTGCTCTCTTCGGATTGTAATTAGGAAAATATTTTGCAGTTTGACAGTATTATTAATTAGCAATTCATCATCTGATGACAGTGGCACCAAGGGGGAGGTCATGGCCCCAATGTTTGAATATCAGATTTGGCCCCCATTTGTTGGCAAACCAAATGTTTGTAAGTTCCAGCAATATTACATCAAAAAAACTAAAAGTATTTCAGGGTTTCCCCCGCCCCTTTGGTGCCGGCACAATTGTCTATTGAAGTATTCAGTTTGCAACATGATTGATCGTTCACGTAAAGCTTGTGATCCGTTTTATTTCTTTGAAGGTTATCGATCTGTTGGGTGCTAATATATTTGTGAAATTTGCAAAAACGAGTGCCCGTACTTTTCTGTCTAGTTTTTCTTAAATAACATCCATTTTTTATTTTTTATTTCCAGTCTCAGAGTAGTTTTTCCTGGGAAACAGGTGACTTTTATCCCTCCATTAAATAATGAATACAAAATTGTTTCCCTATTTTGTGGAGGAAAAAGTACCCCCCCATCCTTCTCTTTCACACTCTGTGGAAGGGAATCATGGCCCTGGTATGTCTGCACACATAGTTAAACACAAATAAGGAGAATCATATATTTGGAAATAACTGCACAAATTGGAATAGTCCCTTAGCAGGAAATAAATCTTGTTATATCCGAGGAAAAAATGATGGAAGGCCGGCAACAAACCTCAATTTTGAGCTCAGCAAAGCTTTGTTTCATGTCCCTGACCTACCCCCACCTCATGCTAGAACTAGATTACCCATTTCAGGCACCCTAGCATCCTTCTGCTGTACTCTTTAATGCATGTACAGCAATTAGTGTGCGAAACACAGCCGATGTCGGTCTTCATTAATGGGGTGAAAATTGGGACCTGTTGCAAAGCAATGTTCGAATATTACAGTTGAGTATAAGTACAAGGGCTCAAATCGGAATGAACAATGGAAAGAAGAACAAATTCAAAATACATTCTGCTCACCTCGGTTTTTTTCGACCACTACACATTACACATAACATTCACAAGGATTGATGGAAACAAATTTATATTATAATTAACTGCTGCTGCTTATTAAAAATGTCTTCAGTTGAGTCATATGATCTTTATTTTATGCATTGATGTGTTAACCGCTAGTGGCGCCATAATTTAAAAATATTAACTGACTTATAATATCATCATTTTGATGTTATTAACAAAGCATGTGCCGTTTATGAAATATTTCTCCCTTTGGTGAGCCCATTAAACTTTTCTCGAGTATCAAAGAAATAATTTGCAATCTACATAACTTATAGTCAACTTGCAAGTAAAATGTCAGACTGAAATCACAGCTTTCTACTTCAGAATAGAACTGGTCAGGGGCAGCCTGGCCCACCGGTCCAGGACCGGTGGGTCCGAGGCAGCGGAGGTGCTGGTCCCAAGATATCTGAGGCGCCAGCCCCAACGCGCTGATCGATTTTCCCCTAGTTTGGCCGCTGCCGCATTACTTAATATTATTTTTTTCATGAAATAATATGTATGCTTTATGTGAATGAACATCTTAACGCCACATTTTGTGTGTGGTATACGGCCAGTCGAAGGCGCCGCTCAATCCACCTGGACAGGTAGATTTTTATGTGCCAATCTGCTCCTGAAACTGGTTGATTTCAATTTGTACTGTGAAATTTACAAGAGTGTTTAAGAATGTTAGCCCTAAAAATACCAATTAACTAGCAAAATAATTTGACATTCATCTATTTACAATCCCATGTCAAAACCCCGACTTTTTGATATAACCAATCTACAGCATGATGATGCAAAATCAACACAATCTGTAAAGCAAAGTGAACCAGTGACTTTTGCGTAAGATATTCTACCTCAGACCCAGGGCTGATTTCTAAAAAAAACTAACAAGGGGGGCACACAAAGAGGGGGCAAATTTTCGCGATATTTCCCTCATTTTTCGGAAAGGTTTTAGTCATTTTGGCCAATTTTCGGGAACTTTTACTTCATTTCCAGGCAATTTTCTTCCATTTTCAGAACATTTTCTTCCATTTCATCACAGTCAATTGATTTTAGAGAAATTTCATTATTTTTAGAGGGGAAGAGCCCCCCCCCCCCCCCGCCCCTCAAAGTCAGATCCATTTTGAAGTAGAAATCAGCCCTGCTCAGACCCCTAGTTTGAAATAGGGGAAGGGTACTAGATTTGTTGAGGGGCACATTGATGCACTCAAAGTGCTGCAGCTATTCAGTATGGGGTCCAGAGGCCTCCTTAGGCTTGAGCCTCTGGTGAAGCTTTGGGATTTTAGCTACAATCATACTTCAGAATGAAAGTATTCTGAATGAATAATGACTGCTCATGTGAGCCAAATGGGACAATTTCTTACTATGTTGTTATTGTTTTCTGTATCCATGTTAGGTATTTTATTTTATGAGGTTTAGATTATTCGGGTTTAGAAGAATTTATAAAAATATTATTCCCCCCCCCCCCCTCCTTTAAAATAAAATTATGATAAGAGTGGACCACCAGGAGGTCGGTGCGGGCCAACAAGATGGGCAGGGCAGGCCACCCCTATGAAACAGCAGAGCTAGGGCACTGTGTAATCTTACAAAAGTCACGCTAGTTTTAATTTTGAAGGTACTTCCTGTATATTGAGAATTTTCTTTAACATGCTTATTAAAGAGGTTCTGTAAAATATGAAACTTGGATTAAAAAACTGCATTTAATTTCACTAAGACAGTAACAATTACCAAACCTGCAGGTATATTTTAAGAGGCTCTTGAAGTACTTGATGACTGGCCTACTTACAACCTAGTCGACACGGAACAGTGTTCTTAAGTGTATGTTTAATAAATAGAAAATGTAATGCATATTTAGTCTGCAGCAAACGTGACCATAATAATTTGCTTTTAATATACATTAGTCTATATTATCATCTAAAAAATGTTTGTCTTTAGTCGTCAGTATAAATAAAAGTTCTAAATTTAAATTTTATTTGCACTAATGTCCTATCACCAAAGAAGGTCACACAGAACTAATTATTTTCCCAATTGAAGCCTATGATAAAAGAAGGTAGCACACAACTAATTATTTGCCCCATTGAAACCTATGATTAAAGAGTCAAGTTCTGGGACCTTCTTACCAGAAGGTGTAAGATTGGGGATATATCGTAATGTTTTCCGAAAGTACCATATAATATCTTTTAGATGAAGGTACTTTTAATAAGGGATTAGTGGAGGTTTTGGCCCATTTTTTTTTAAGCTGAAGAGAAAATGTGTTATACACCCTAACCAAATCACTCAAATTTTGGTATGGGTCCATGGTAAAATAGTTCCCCATGAACGCTCTCTAAAACAGATCTTATCAAGTTTGGATATACATAAACAAGATCTATCCTTTCTCTAACCATTCCTGAAATTTTCAACTTCTCAGCTTCCTTTTTTATGGAATGGCGACCTCTCAAAAATATTTGTATTAGCTCTGGGGGTTTTCATTTTGTGCTGGTGCAGTAATACCTACCTATTTAGTTCTGTGCTACAGGTCATGTGACACCTTGAAAATGTATGATATATAAAAAATAATCAAATTCAGAATAGTTTGTTTATTTCTGAGATGCAGCTGATTATATTTCTTAAGACTTTTTAATCTGTACCAGATAGATAACAGTGACTTGACACAGGGAGGGTGATGGAGGGACTTCCCCTTCTATTATCAGAATTCCTCAGTAGACACATGTAAGTTATGAAGGGGGAAACTTTCTATTGCTTTAGCACATGACATGTAACCTCAGCGTATGGATTAGTTGATCAAACCAATAATTCCCCCCCCCCCCCACCAAATTTCAAGTTTGATTTCAGTCGTTTCTAAACAAATAATACCAAATTTAAGACTTAAATATCTCCCTTAACGGAATAAAACCTTTTATTGCTTTCTTCACCGTTTTGTTTCTTTTGAGGTCATTTTTCATATAAGATAAACATGCTTGATCACTGAACTAATCCTTTAAAGAAAATCCCAGCCATACTCCTTCAAAATTCAGTAGTTAAGAACAACTGAAAAGCCAAGATTTCCATACAGCAATATTGCAACAAATGACATCCTAAATTTAAATCCTGGCCACAATCCCCTAATCGAAAAATGTATCTATTTGTGTACACTTTGATGTGATACTTTGTGCAATTTTTATGTTCCGTAATTTTTTTCCAACAATCTTTCTAATAATTATTTTAGGTCATGTGTAACTAGTCCAGCCTAAATTTAAACATATCTGCTATAAGGATGGAAAACCAAAGGCTGCATACATTTAAGGGAAACTTAAAAATTCTACAGATCTCTCAGTAAACGGAGTAAAAGAATAATCTTAATTACTCTATCATTTATATACATTACAACCACCATAGTAATTATAAATACATTCAAATGCATACAGATGTTTTTGAAGCATAAAATTTTCAAGTTATCAAAATTAGTTCGTGACAATATTTATTATAAAATAGTAAAGGTTTCTGTAACATCTGCAATTTTGACGATTCTTTGATCTGACAATTCTTTGATCTGCAAATTCCATTATGCAATTATTTTGGCTACTTTTATCTCCCAAATTTATTTGTTAATGTTTTTATATGGGTATGCTAACTTTTACAACATATCAATTATAGATACATGCACTTATAAATCATATGCACTAGGATGTTTTTTGTGAAGGATACAAATTTCAAGTGATCAAAGTAAGTGACAAAACTATCAAATAGTAATAAATGGTTCTTTTAACTACTGCAATTTTTTTAATTCTTTTACCTCCAAATTCCCTTATGCAATAACTTTAGTTGCTCTTTCTCACCACTTTATCTTCTTAAAGTACAAAATAATGTCCAGATATGAAATTATTATCAACATCCTTTTCTACACGGAAAATGATGAAACCTGTGTACAGGGCAAAATAAGACCCACCTCAGCAAAAAGTAAATTAAAACCCCAACTATTCAAAATATGACACGACAATTTATGAAACATCATACCAAGAGGAAATGAGGCATATATTAGGCTTACCTATATTCCACCATGTAATCATTTAAGCAAAACAATATTTAGAGAAATATAACTAGCCTCTTAAATATAAAGAATACAATTATACAGATAATTTTGTTATAAAGTATCAAGATAGTCTTGTGCATAACACTTGCATTAATGAATCTACAGATCAAAATGTCTTATTAAAAAGCCTCTGATTAACAAGAAATTAACTGATGGACTTTTGCTATTGTTTTAATAATGATATTTTGTGCATGTTTAACTGAACTCTCTGTTCTTCAAGATCAGGGGGGCTAAGAGGGTCCAAATGAACAACCCAAAGCAGAGCCAAGAGGACGACGCCTTCACCCACAGGGCACCGACGCCGGTCAGCAGCGAATCAGGATTTAAACTTCCTGGCCTGAAAAAAAGAAGAAATTGTGAGTTTATCCTGTGTACTGGAGTTTAAAAAGCTTTCAAGATGTGTTGGTGGAGGAGGTAGGGGGCGGGGGAGGGGGGGAAGGGGGGGGGCATTACCTCTTAGGGGCACTTCCCGAGTCATATGCATATGTTCACCCTGTCTGTAGATAATAATAAAGTAAAGTAAAAGGGGCACTTCCATTTTTGAAAGAAGCACTTTTCCAATGGGAACCACATTCCCCCTTTCATGGGACTGACGAAAGTTGCCAGTGTACTATTGGGTCAGTAAATAAGGGGCATTTTATTTTAAAAGGGGCACTTCTGTAAACAAAAATTTTTTAAAGTATGTGCACATTCTACCACTTCTTGCACCTTTAAGCAGTAATTGAGGGGCATTTTTCATTTTTGAAAGGGGCACTTTTGTCATTTTATCACAGGCCCCTGCAGTTCCCACACCTATGCCTTAGTATCTTGCAAGTCTCTTGTAATTAAGCATGTCATAGAGATAGCAAAACAAAGGATGCATTTACATTCAAGGAAAACTCAAGAAATTCTACATATTCCAGCAAACAAAGCAAAAGACTGGTAGTTTGGCGTGGTTGAATGGCACCACAACATTGATGGTCAAACTGTACCAGAGATAAGATTATTTCAGAGGTGGAAAGAGGTTGAGGAGATGGTGTAGAGTGCAGGACATAGGTAGGTAAAGAAGAAGTTTAGATATAGTTATATAGTAGTTGATGTAGGGAGGAGGTTTTTTTTCATGGGGGGGGGGGAGGGGGTGGGGAAGAGCACAGCTATGGAATTGAAGGAGGTTAGAAATCAGTGATGGAATTAAAGGAAGCTCTAGGGAGGTTGAGTAGTGGGAAGTCTATAAGGATGTGTTAGACAGTCAAATCATCAGAGCAAGTATTGCAGAGTGGTTGGTGGAGGAGGGAGGGGGGGGGGGATTAAGGGTCATTCCATGTCAGATCACCCAATGTAAAATACACCATCATCTCAGAATTTGTTCAAATTTGTAATATGCAATATCACCGAAAAAGGCAAAATTTGAATTTTTAGCAAAATCGGACCTATGTATCAAAGTTACGGACCGTCGAATATTGCGGAAAATCGTAAGCAGAACCAAAAAGTTTTGTGGTTCTGATGCTTTTATTTTTCATAAGTTGATTGGTTTGCAAAATTTGTATTAACTGTCATATCACTGCATATCATGCGGAAATATTTGTTCCATGTTTATTCACCCACCATGTAGATCAATACAAGTGCTGACAACATCAGCATTTGCACAATAATTAACAACATTATAGCAAGTATGATGCAAAAACGGTTGCTCAATTATCTCACTTATTTCAAGAATTTTTCAGTAAGCCCTGCCTACTCATTAATATTCAGGACATCACTACCACAACATATGTACAGACCATGACTCATCTGTGTACCACATATAGCATAAATCTGATATGTAGTTAATGAGATACAGTATTTAACAGCATTTAACAATTTTAAACTAAGCCATGCCCACCATGCATATTACTGACATCTGTTGATAACAAACTCATGTACACATAACCAACAATATCATCATGCCGAATATGTTGCAAAATGGACATACACTTGCTCATTTATCACTTTTTCAAAATGGTTACCTAAGGCCCCGCCCACTTATTAATACGCATGAAATCACCACCAAAACATTCGGGCACATCTGCAAATCATAAGCTATTTGTGTACCACATATGACATGAATCCAGTTCATAGTTTTTGAGATATCGTGTTCACAAGGTTTTTGTTTACAAAATCATATTAAGCCCCGCCCACATCGCATATTAATGAAAGTCACAGTTTTTACATCATGAACATGTACACATCAGCTAACATTATAATTATACCAAATATGAAACAAAACAGAGACAAGCGGGTTTTAAAATATGAACATTTCCATATTTTTACATTAAACTCATTAATATGCATGACATCACCACCAAAAACAACAGGGCACATCTACAGACCATGGGATACCTGTGTAACACATATGGGATGATTCTTGTTTACCAATCTTGAGATACTGTGTTTACAAGCTCTTTTCAGCAAAATCATATTAAGCCCCGCCCACTACCAAATTAATGAAAGTCAATGTTTTTACATCATGAACATGTACACACCAGCTAACATCATAATTATACTAAATATACAACCAAACAGATATGCGGTTGTTAAAATATTTTTCCAGATTTTTACATTAAGCTCCGCCTACTCATTAATATGCAAGACATCTCTGCCAAAATCAATAGGGCACATATACAGACCATGGGTTATTTGTGTACAAAATATGACACGAATTCAGTTTACCGTTCTTGAGATACCGTGTTTACAAGCACTTTTCAGCAAAATCATATTAAGCCCCGCCCACTATGCATATTAATGAAGTCAACAATTTAACATCTGTGTACCATATATGACATGAAATCAGTTTACCGTTCTTGAAATACCGTGTTTACAAACTCTTTTCAGAAAAATAATATTAAGACCCACCCACTACGCATATCAATGAAAGTCAATGTTTTTATATCATGAACATGTACTCACCAGCTAACATCATAATTATACCAAATACGAAACGAAACATGTGGTTGTTAAATTCTTCTTCCAGATTTTTACATTAAACCCCGCCTACTCAATAATATGAACAACATCACCACCAAAATCAATAGGGCACATCTACAAACCATGGGTTATATTTGTACCAAATATGACATGAATCCAGTTTACCATTTTTGAGATACCATGTTTACAAGCTTTTTTTAGCAAAATCATATTAATCACAGCCCACTATGCATATTAATGAAATTCAACGTTTTTACGTCATGAACATGTACACACTAGCTCGCATAATTATATTAATTATGAAATAAAACAAGACATGTGGTTGGTAAAATATGAACATTTCAATATATGCATAACATCACCATCAAAAACAATAGGGCACATCTACGGACCAAGGGCTATCTGTGTACCAAATATGCCATGAATCTGGTGTATCGTTCATGAGATATCGTGTTTACGAGGTGGGCATCGAAACACACACACCTACATACACATACGTACGTGATCATGACCGCTTCCTGATGCTATCGCATCAGAAACAAGAATGGGCCAGGTCCACAAACTTTAGAGACCCATTGAATCTTTGTAACAGGCACTTGAAAATAGTCATTTCAGCAATTTGTACAATCATAATGCAAAATACACGGAGTTACATATTGAACTGTATAAAGTGTGGTGTTGTAATCACGAAAGTTAATTTTTTTTTGGTCATTTTGGATTTTCATTTTTTGCATAAATGATAGAGAATATTTTTAGTAACAAAATGGTGAAAAAACTATGTTAATATCCTATTCCGTTTAGAAGTTACAAAATTTTAATGTATTTTTGAATTTCGACAAAAGTGACTGATTGGCAACATCTGTGATGTCATAAAGACAATTTCAACAAAACGTCTATTGTATTTCTTTAGATTTGGATCCTTGTAAATGTGATGGTCACCAAGAAAAACAAAATGCTTTCTTGTAAATGATACATCTCTATTAATGAACCAAAAATGCTGTTCGATAATGTTAAAAAAAGAAGAAGAAAAAAAGCGATTAAATTGATAAGAAATAAGAACTGTGCTGGATTTGCCTTGATGACATCACCAAGCTGAAGGACATACTGTATGAGGTGTTGTAAGAACATTTTTCTACTCTTTATATTGTTCTAACTTCAAAACAGAATAAGATATTAACATAGTTTTTTCACCACTTTGTTTCTACAAATATTCAATATCACATATGAAAAAATGAAAATCCATGGGAATATTCCTTTAACATAATATTTATTAAGGATATGGGTTTATCAAATATTGATTATCATAGACAGAATTTGCGCAATATATGTAACACTATATCACGATATATGATGTTATTATTATAAATTTTAAAAACTGCTTTGGGTTGTCAGCATATAGATCAACATTTTTCTATAAACTTTATAAGGAAAGGAGGCAAAAAGTAATCAGATATGCTACAAATATTCTGTTAAAATCTCAGGCATTTGAAATGTTTTCTTAAATTCTGTTTTCCAAATTGTTGTTATGATATACAGTATATGAAAATGGCATATCACATGATCTGATATGGTGAAAATAAAAATATCATGAAATCTCGATAATGGACATATCGTGACAGCACTAAAATTTATCATTCTCTAAAGTTGAAATAAAATGTGACAAATGGCTGATATGGTGGAAAAACAATTATCAAGAAATCTCGATAATGGACATATCGTGACAGCACTAATTTTTATCACTCTCTAAAGTTGAAATAAAAAAGTAAAAAATGACTTTATTATTGTTTTCTTACCCTACTCTATGTAAATGGGAGCATTATATTTTCTATTTGCATTTCAGTTCTAGCAAGTAATTGTTCCAGTTGTTTCCATGTAAAGATTTGGGGTATTATAAATGAACATAAGTTTAAAGATTCCAGTTTCCAGATCCCTCTCTGCTATAAACTTAATGTCAAAGCTCCAAATTTAAATTACAAGAATACAAAAAAAGATGATAAACTCAAAATAGTGGCTGCCTCCTAAAAAAAAAAAAGAATTTGAAATGAAATATAACATATTGTAAATCTGAAAACAAAATCAATTTTTGACTGTGTTACCCCACTCTCTATAGGCCACATAAAAATGGCAACCATAGGGGTCATTAGTGTTAGGCTGCATAGGAAAAACATCAAATCTTGTTGAATTTTGACTCTTAATTTTAAAACTCTTGCATCCCTGGTCATAAAACTCTTAAAAATGACAAGACAATTTTTTTTAGCAATCCATTCCCTGCACAACAAAATTCAAAAACTCTCTTCCTTAGGTGCAAAATGTGGGAAAATTTGAAGCAATTTTGAGAGCCATGTTAGACTTAAAACAGCTGTTTTGATTGCAGATTCTTTGACATAATTAATTCATAAATGACAAAAAACAGTCAATATATTTTTTGAAGGGTATTTTATCTAAATTTCATATTTGTTCCTGATCAAATGTTAATAACTTGATTTTGGTAATACAAAACAACTGGAATTTCATTTTTAAGGCCTTAAAAATCATCTCAAATTTTCCCTGATTTTGCACCCACTTCTTTGAAATTTTTTTTTGCAGGGTAAAGATTGCTAACGAATTTATCTTGCCAGTTTCAAGTGTTTCATGACCAGGGATGTACGAGTTTTTAAAATAATAATACAAACAATAACAAAATTTGAGGTTTAAATTTATGCAGCCTAACAATAATAACCTCTATGGCTGCCATTTCAAGTGTGGCCTATACAGTTCAATGTAACCGAGTGTTAATTTTGCATTACAATTGTAAATAATTGATGAAATGACTATTTTGAAGTGCCTGTTACAAAGATTCAAAGCCAAAAAAATAATAATAATACTTTTTTGGTACAAATTATAGGTAAGATATCAAAGAATTTAAAATTTGAAATTTTGAAGAAAAAAAAAAGGTTCTACAAGGTCATTTCCAAGGTCAAAGTAAGGTCAAATAATCAATCATTTATTTATGTTGCCTGCTTGTAATTTGACAATGGATTCTTACTCCCTATTTCATTACCTTTAAAATGACACCTTACCCATCAACATTAGACCTTCACTTTTCGAGTTATGGGTCTCTAAAATTTGTGGGCTGGGCCGAATCTTATGATTTTCCACAATATTCGACAGTCCATAACTTTTGATCCGTAAGCCTGATTTTGCTAAAAATTTTGTGGTGTGATTGTTTTTATTTCTTTTGGGTGATTTGACATGGAATGGGACCCTTAAGTAGATGGGGGTGGGAGAAGTAAGTGTGACCAATTCCGAGTTGGGTGATACTGACCTAGTCTTTATGAGGAAAGTTGTGATTTGTAAGTAATTTTGTAGTCCCAATTAAGGGTACCTGTGCCAATGAGAAGGAAAAATGAATACTTACTCAAACCAATTGGTGAGCGTCATCATGAGATAAAGTGATGCGAGGGCCAGCATGAAGTGAAAGAATGAGTAGCTGTAAGCCACGCCCTCTTCTTCATCATCCCACACTTTTTGTTTTCCGTCAGACTCTACATCTCCGTTTGGGGCTGCAGCGGCTGTCAACAAAATGAGCAATGTCAATTAAATTAATTTAATCAAGTATAACTAGGAAAAAAGAAAAATACTTATAAATAGTAGTTAAAATATACATTGAAATAGCTGTCCTTGGTTTAATTCCATGTGGGTCTCCAACCAGTGTTTCACAACTGTTTAGTAAACTGCTTACGGACATCTTGATGTTGAGTTAGTCGGAATGTTAAACCTCTTGTCTAAACTAAATCAAAACCAAATAACACAAAAACATATGTAAAATCTATTTAAAAAGACTTTATTAAAGCACTGAGCAGGTGCAGTGGCTCAGTGCTTAAGGAGTCATGCTCGTATTTGAAAGGTACCAGGTTCGATTCCCGTCATGAGCGCTGCATTGTGTCCTTAAGCAAGACACTTTACTCTACTTGCTTTAGTCCAATCAGCTGTAAAATGAGTACCAGTACTCTGGTGAGTTAATCTGCAATGGACTGGTGTCCCGTCCAAGGGGAGTCATGTACTCTCATCCGCTTGTGCCATTGAAACCAGGGATAAGCACTGGCTCTATGAGCCTAATGGCTCGGATAAATTAATTAAAGCATTAGAATTTAAAGAATATGAAATGCATTTTATAGCTTAGACATATTTTCACTAGTTTGTCATTCTTGTGATTAAATCAAATTTGCAGCACTAGTAGACAAAAGATCTCATGATGAATAACTCTGGCTATAAATTTTCAGTCCAATGAATCCAAACTCACCAGTGTTTATAACTCACTGATGAAAACATTCTTTTAAAAGTCAAAATAAATCCTCAGCCCCACATTATACCCCTGACTTGGCCCTGCAGTAACCAAATCCACAATACCTGACCCTTCACAATAAGTTCCATTGTGTGCATATAGATGATGGGAGTGTAATTACTGATGCGTAAAATCACTGAACTACCTGTGGTGGGTTCCTTAATTGCTTCTAGCAGAGTCTAAAAGTCATAACGGCCGAAATGGCGGTTCTTGTGGGTGAAAAGACTGAAAATTTGAGCGAGGATTGGACGTAATGTGTTTTTTGGCATACCATTGTGGTTCATATAGTCTAGCTAGCTGTTTCATTTAAGGGAGACACACTGCATTAAATAATATATTTTTGATAAAATACCAACAGCTCAAAACACAATTTTGTAAAGAAAATGAAAATGGTTTCAAGAAGGTCTAAATCATACATTCTAAAAAAAAAATCCAAATTTGTTTGGATCAATATTCGAACAATGAAGAAATTTCTGTTAGGTTTTTATCGCATTTGAGCAAAAATTGCATTGGTGGAGAAAAATGAGCCTCTTCACTCAAATTGTGATCTGAAAGGTCATCTAATGACAACATATTCTTGTCAAAATACTCTATTTTGTCATTTTATGTTTGGAGGGCAAACCCTCTTCAAGATTAGTACAATGGGGATACTTACAGCCCTTTGTTTCCAGCAAGACGGACTGTCAAAACAAAGAAGAAAAAGAATAGTTATAAACTGCATCTCTTATGGCTGGAAAAGGATAACGAAAGAGGATACACAAATATCCAGATATGCTAAAGCGTTCATTGGTTTTTAATTCAAAAGTTACAATTGAAAACTTCAATGCTTATTTCTGACTGTTTATAAACTGTACATGTAGGTCACATGTTTATCACAGGTTCTAAATGCTGCTTTTTATCATAACAGATACTTGAATGTCTGTGGATGTGTAAACATATATTATGAAACATTAACCCTGTTAGCTCAAAGTCTTTTACACACATTAGGAAAATGAATAATAATGTATATTGTATAAATATGATCTCCTTTGTTTGGTTTGGTTTGTTGATGTTTAACGGCACCGCGACAGTCAAGAGTCAAATGTGCCAAGAGGGTCTTAAATACCAAGGTGCAAGAGTTAGGACAGAGAGGAGGGAAGGACGGAGAGAAGGTGAATAAGGGAAAGAAGTTAAGGTAATAAAAGGAAAATGAGGAAGGTAAGGCAGAGAAGGGAAGGAAAGGGAGGTTTAGATCAGGTGGAATAAATTGCTGTTGCGGAGAAAGGTGATGAAGTTGGAGGTAGGACCGTTCTTGAAAAGATCGGAAATTGAGATGGAGGGGGAGAGGTGTGATCTGGAGTTCAGGTATACGGGACAGATTAAGAGGATATGCTTGAGGCAGATAGAGCAGAGAGGAGCCGGAAAATAGGTGAGAAAGGTGTGGCTGAGGCGGATGCGGGTGATAACAGCATCCTCCCTGTTGGTGAAATAATGGATTATCCTGGTGGAATTATCCTCGAAACATTCTTAACAGATAATCTCTGGCTCCTCATCATATAATATGTTCATGTACTTAAATGTGCCACATGTTCATGTAGTGTTATTTCATTACACCAGATACTTAAAGTTGTGGATGTATGTGTACACGTATGCAATGTTAACCATGCATGCTAGCTCAAATATATCATCAACCATGAAAATACAAAACTGAAAATGAACACCGACATAAGCCGTTTGTGATTTCTTTTGCTAATGAAATAAATCTATCATCTACCATCAAATGAGTTATTGACACTGTATGATTGCTTTTGTTGATGAAATAATGGAATATTCTAGCAGATATTCTCCCAGAGTGTACTTCATTTTACTAGTAGCCAAAATAAAATAACTTTTTTTTGTGCATTAAAAATGTTTTAAGAAAGGCTGTAGTATTAAGTACACTGATTATTCAATTGCATGCAGCATTAATTTTCTATAATTTCATGACACCAAATTATTCACAACAGCAGAAATCAATTACCCCTTAAATTAAGTTAAAACTTTAAAAGATTAAAACTTAAGTTTTTGTGCTTTCCCATTGGCCAATTTCGGATCTGCCTGCCCGTTCCATATTTCAATCTCCCTAAATATACAAATCTCTGGGACTGCAATGTGTGTAAATTTTGTTTGCTTAAATATTCATACATTAGTGCAAAAAATATCAATAAACAAGAATATTTTTCATACTGATTGGATTGTAATTGATTATGACGCAAATTGAACTCAAACCAGAAACCGATAAGAAAAATGTTTACCATTAAGACAAAAAACTAACTGCCTACATTCAAGTGAAATAAGAAATATTCCATCTACAACATGTTCCCAATATTAAAGCTATTCTACTGCAATTGGGGGCAGGCCTATTATATTATTTTAATATTTGTTTTTTAGCTTGCCCATTACAAATCTACATTACCACAGATCTGCTACCAAGCCCTGCCTGATAATAACAAATATAAAGACTTAACAAGGTAAGAGAGTCGGGTGCATGAGCAGAATGGTTATGAAGTCATAGATGACTGTGGAATGGCCCTGAATGATCCCTAGGCAACCTTGGAAGATCCCTGGGAAACCCTGGAAGATCCCTGGGTAACCCTGGAAGATTCCTGGGGAACCCTAGAAGATCCCTGGGCACTCCAGGAAAACCCCTGAGCAACCCTGGAAGATCCCTGGGCAACCCTGGAAGATCCCTGGGCAACCCTGGAAGATCCCTGGGCAATCCTGGAAGATCCCTGGGCAACCCTGGAAGATCCCTGGGCAACCCTGAAAGAACCCTGGAAGATCCCCGCGCAACCCTGGAAGATCCCTGGGCAACCCTGGAAGATCCCTGGGCAACCCTGGAAGATCCCTGGGCAACCCTGGAAGATCCCTGGACAACCCTGGTAGATCCCTGGGCAACCTTGGAAGATCCCTGGGCAACCCTGAGAGATCCCTGGGCAACCCTGGAAGATCCCTGGGCAACCCTGAAAGATCCCCGTGCAACCCTGGAAGATCCCTGGGCAACCCTGGAAGATCCCTGGGCAACCCTGGAAGATCCCTGGGCAACCCTGGAAGATCCCTGGGCAACCCTGGAAGATCCCTGGACAACCCTGGTAGATCCCTGGGCAACCTTGGAAGATCCCTGGGCAACCCTGAGAGATCCCTGGGCAACCCTGGAAGATCATTGGGCAACCCTAGAAGACCCCTGGGCAACCCTGGTAGATCCCTGAGCAAGCACGGTAGATCTGCTAGGGCAAATGTGTAGCATGTCATGTAAGTCACAGACTGCGGAATGGCGCTGAAGCATAGTTTGGTTTATATTTTTCACACTAATTTTCTGGGTTTTTTTATTCATAGATTTTAATGATCAATGTGATAAAATGAGAACATTATAAAATACGTCGAACTACTGGTACTAGTAAATATTCTTGATGATTTGTAAATGCCTTATTCGTCCCAACTGTAAATACTTCATTAAGTTATGAAGTGAGCGGAATCACACAGGTAAGTTTTGCATAAGTTTCATAGTTTCCTGTAAATATGTTACAAACCAATTGATTTCATAAGATTGACAGTTTTCTATTGATTTTAGGGGAGAACATTTATATTGATTTAATATCTAATGAGACTAATTATGTGGTTCATTGTGCCAATTGTTAACAGAGAGTCACACAGGCATTCATTGACCTGGGAGAACGTCAGGAAAATGCCTGGTTGATTCTGAGGCTCATAACGTCTGCTACAGAGAAACACCTATATATGAATTACAAACTTTGAACTAAAAATGGAAAAACCATATGCCAAATCTTCAACAAAATGAATATGGATTGGAAGGATTGCATTATTGAAGCATTGCCAATAATGCACTTGTCATTTGTATGACTCGCCCCACTACCCCTGGCAATGTCAGTCAAATGTTAGTCATTGACACATGAAATAGTGACTCACATGTGCATCGATGACCAAATTGAGCCACCAGAGTGACTCTGGGGTGAGTCAATTTATTTCAAACCCATTTATTTGTACAGAGGTGAATGATTTGTGGTATTCAATTTAAAAGAAATGTCAGTCACCTAAGTGACTTAGGGGTTTTGGTCACCCACCTTGGTGCAATGACTCACCTTGTCACGGGGTGTAGGGGTGAGTCACACAATTGACAGGTGCATAATGGAGACATTAGTGGAAAAACATGCACATGCATGTTTTACAAACTATTATGAATAAAGAAAATTTCAGGTAGATATGGGATATATGCAAAATGCTCATTACACCTATGTATCCAATAAACCATGACATAGCATAGCAGATATACATTATAAGCAATCAGGTACGCTATAACTACAAAAGCATAGCAAATTTCATTTACTTCTTACCCCTGATGAGTCACTTTACACAAGCAGACTAATGTAACAATGAGTTTTATTTATGCAATTTAGCTTTGATATGCCAAGTGTATTATGCAACTGCATTGTGTTAAGTTATCTTAAGGAATATTCCCATCTTTTTGTAACCTTTCATAAGAAAGAGTACATTTTTAGAAACAATTAAGTACAAAAATCATATTCATATGTTATTCCTACCAGAAGATATTAAAATTTTAAGGTTCACAAAAAATGTCAATAAAAAAATAGGCTAAGTATGACATCACAGCAACACATTCTCCCACAAAGTTAATGTATTTCATTAAAATCTATCATCATTTTTGTGGTAAAACCTGCTAGAAAAATAAATTGATGAAAGTTAGGTTGCCAAAAATACCCTTACTTCAATAACTTTTGGAAAATTGTTTCTAATCATACAGAAACAATCAATTAATTTTCAAAGAAATATATAAATATTTGCAATGGAATTGTCTCTATGACATCATCAAACACAAATTCATCATACTGTACAAAAACTTTCAACTTTAATTGGGAAATCTTTGAAAATCATATCTCCTGAACGGAATATAATATCAACCTGATTTTTGTACCAACTTAGCTCTAAAAGTATGCTCTTTCAAGTAAAATTTTATTTAAAAAACCATGGGAATATTCCTTTAAAAACCATGAGATATTCCTTTAAAAAGCATGAGTATATTCCTTTAAACGTTTAAGTATTTTCTCTTTGTTATAATTTGATTACATGTAGCTTCAGTTTGATGTGCAAAGTTCCTTGGCTGTTGAGCAGATATCTCCTTTTATGTTCCTGCATTTCTGTATGGCATCCACGTTAACTCCCCTTTGATTGTTGTAAGTTATTTAAAATAAAATGTTCAACATCTACCCACTATGAACACTTTAAGAGATTTTCGTTCTGCATGATGATCTATCTGCTGCATTCAAAAGTTGTCCAAATTAGGGGATACCCCTCTAATGATGCATGCAACATATCACCTCCACTAAATGGAACAACCCACAAGAGCAATATCGACTTTCAAGCACAGCAGGAGAATTTACAGGCACGATTGCATGCCTAACAATCATGCAACTTAGTTTAATTACTTATACATGAATCGAGTCGCAGAGCTTGAAAACCGTATCCTATAATTTAATGCGTGAGTTAGCACGTAATGTAAGTTGGAAGCGGAGGTACGTACAGTAACATGATCACCTGACTAGTTTTCTGTTAATGATCGGGTGTTTAGGACACATTTTAAATGCAGCCCTAGAATCATGATGTAAATTATGTTCTTTCGTTCTGAAAATCTGTTAATTTTTACCACTGTTAAAAAATTCAATGGAAAAATCTGTTACAATCAAAAAAGTACAGCTGTTCTTGCAACATCAAGAGAATTCATGTCTGTAGTATTTACTAACACTGTGGAAGCGATCTACAAACTACATCCATTCACATCTTCCATTTAATAAGTGGTCATAAATCTGTGTTTGCAGTGAAGGCTAATGAAACATCCACACAAAGTACTTACTATTTGACAGATTTATAGCTCCATGTGCTTTTTGAGGGACAGCCCTTAATTATTTGGAGATTTTCCAAATTCTTATCACTTCCTTGCTATCAAAACAATAGGACTGATTGACCTTTCCAACCTAGATTGACCTTTCCAACCCAAAAGTGACAGTTCAAGAACACATTCATTATTCCTCTGGGTGTTTAAAAAGAATTTAACAGCAGTGAATTTCACATGAAATAGAAGTAAAAAAAGCATAGATTTTTTTATTTTGCAAAAACATTTGACAGATTTCTGACAAATTCACCACCATTAGCGTGTTCATAGTGACCCCAATAATAAATGAGATACCACAATAACAAACACATGTACAGATGTGACAGACGAGGGCCTAAACCTGATGACATACCAATCAGCCAGGGGACTTCATGCAGTTCAAGAAAAACCAAAATGCACTTCACAATACTGACCGAGGACATAGACAAACACTACAGTAGTAATATGATACAAATTCATTTCAAGTAACAGCGTGTAGAACATGTTTTCAGATAACTTAGTTTTGCTAGACATATGACTTGGTTTATATAGTTAAGCTACGATGCTTATATTGCTTGACTGGGTTGCAAATTGGCTCTGTGATAAAGAGCCAAACTCCTCTTCACAAGGAACTACGCTGAGCTCCATGGAAGAATATGGTTTCTTGAACACGACACTTTATTCCATGTGCAAAAGTTATACCCAGCTGTAGAAGAGCAAAGTATTGGGAGTGAGTTCACGTAAAATGGACTGCTTAAGTCATAGACTCATTCACTTGCACCAGTGGTGCAGCACCACAGGGACCAGGAATAAGCACTGGTTTTATTAGTCGTCAGACCTCCGTGGTGTAGTGGTTAGTGCTTTGTCCTCTCACCCACAAGTCCCGGTTTCGAATCCCGGTGAGTCTGCAACCAGTGAGTTAACAACTGGTTATCAAAGGCCGTGGCCGTCTTCATATAATGTCCAGCACTGGATGCTTTCGGGACATTACACCTTGCTATGCTATGCTATATAAGCCTTCATTGCATACTCAATAGACCTTTTCAAATCTGAATCGGCATTTTCTGGTTAACTAATTTAAATGTCACATGGTCGAAATTCATGTGTCCATAATGGACCAATCTTATACTGGAGGAGTCTTATTGACCAATAAAATACTGGAGGAATCTTGGTGGTCTGCACAATTCACGCACGGTATGGGACCAAGCGTATGAAAATATGTTTTCAAGCGCACGTATCATACATGCATTATATATGAAGGAAATACCACGCGTATTGCTGCGTACATTTTTTCCTCAAACCTGCACCTGATTGGTTGGGAAACAAAGGAAAACTTTCTCCAGCATTTAATTGGTAGAAATACTGAAGAAATCACGTTCAGCTAAACTTGGTTTGAAAAGGTCTATAGCGGCCATGGCTTGACGAAAGGATTTGATTGAACTTTTAAATCTGAGATGTGACTGATCACCTACAATGAACACAGCGGGATGATCTAAAAACTACATTTCCCAATCCCATGCAATAAAGTCTTAACAAAAGGATAAATAGTGAGTTACACAACAATGAAATATGTTCAAACACACACTTTGCAAAATCAGTATGGACTGCATCAAATAAATATTACTGAAAAAAGTCTAAACATTTTCTCCCATAAAAAACCAGTTAAGACAAGTGTTCAACAAATCATGTCCGGCTGCCCAGGGCAACCCAAAATCTTATCCAGGCAACCATGGCATTCACTTTACCCACACGAATAATTTTGATTTTCAGCGAAATTTGACATGTATACAACAAATTTCCATGGGCAACTTTACTATATTTACTTCCAGGATGATCACAACTTCAGATACTCCTGCCCGGCAGGCAAGTTGATTTTTGGTTGAGTTATCGACAACATGACTGATGAAAACACTTTGTGCTCAAATATAAATCAAAACCCACGGCTTCACAGTTAAAGTTATGCACACTAAATTTTTAATTTATAGTATATGCAAATTCTGTAAGTGAAGAAAGTATAAAATACATAATGCAGTGTAAAAAAAGATTGATACATATGAACTCAAACCTACTATTGAATTTTGGTGATAATTGACTATAAGCTTTTTGTATCGAGTGAAAAACGGCACACACTGAAACAAGTGTACAAAATATCACAGACCTAATGAATATGCAGAACATACGGTGAACATGCAATAAAAAGAGCCACAAGTGCTTACCTCCCCTGACCCATAGTCCTTGGATAGAAAATCCTTCAGCGAGACAAAAACAAAAGGGTGCATGTAAAGGAAGTGAAAGGTACAGCTAGAAAGTCAGGGACACATTATCTGCAGATAGTAGCGACTGAATTTTCCAGAGACTCACAGAGATACTGCATGTGTCAAGAACAAACTCCCACTTGCCTGTGAGAAATCTGTGAGAATTCTATGCAAATTATTATCAATCAGAGATTTAAACTCTCTTAAAGGATTAGTTCAGGGGTCAAGCAAGTCCATCTTATATAAAAGAGGACTTCAAAAGAAACAAAATAGTCAAGAAAGCATTTAAAAATCTTATTCAATTAGGAAGATATCTAAGTTTAAAATTTAGTATCATTTGTGTACAACGACTGAAATCAAACTAGTTGTGATGTCATAGCCTCAGATTCCTCAGTCCTTATGTATTCTTTCATATTTTGTCCTAAGATTTTGTGACTTACACACCATGGGCTATGTCAAAACGTAGTAACACTGAATGTACTGTAGGAAGGGTATTTAAAATACACCACCTGAAGAAAGTTTCAGAAAAACAATTTAAATAGTAACAAAAAACAAAAAACCTTTCTTTAAAATACATTTACATTTGTTAAGAATGTGTGTGTGTGTGTGTGTGAGGGAGGGGAGAGGGAGGGGAGAGGGGGAAGAACACAACAACTTTTCATAGTAGACTTACTACACCAGTCATTTCTACACAGATAAGACAGAGCCTAAACTTGAAAATGTCCTTAACAGAATAAGATTGTTAAATATTTTCTTCACCATTTTGTTTCTTTCGAAGTCATCTTTCATATAAGATGGACATGCTTGACCACTGAACCAATGCTTTAATGTCTAGATCTGAAATCTCAGGCATTTAACAGGCCAAAAGGTTTAGGGCAAGTTTTGGGTTGGTGGGTAAGAAAAAAATACTTCTGAAATGTTCACTTCACATGTCAAGTTAAAAATGTACCTGCAACTTCCAGACTTATTTTAATGTCTTTTTCAATTTAGTTTATTCTATTTTAAGAAAGTTACTCTACCCTTTATGTACTAGGCGTTTTTAGCTGACATATAGTTGGCAATCCCTAACTCACATAACTTTTTTTTTGGTCTACGTATGGTTTTTATATGGTGGGCATGATGAATTTTACTACCTCAAAAAGGTCGCTAAAAGCAGTGAGCGTATTTCTTTTCTACTCTCTATCACATATATTTCATGTCATAGGTGGCATAAAAAAATGTGACTGTTCCAGAGTTTTTATACAGGACAGACAAAAATTAAACATGAAATATAGAGCTGCCAAATATCAAGGCTTGGGTCACATGACATGCCCAATTTTACACACAACAAATACCAGTCATAATGATACATAATTTGTTCAAAGTACCCTGAAAGAAATTAAATCAATTAATTCATTGAAAGCCATGAACAAACTGGATGACAAAAAATAGCATGTAAACCTGTCAATCAAAGTTGATCAAACTTGTAAGGCTTGTAACACAGAATTTGTTCTGATAAGAAAAGCACGGGAGAACACCCTTAAGGACTATGGGCCATCGGGAGGATGCTGTAAATAAAGACTCTTTGACTAAAAATTATCACAATCTTGTACAAGTACACAGCAACAAAAATGCCAAAAGAACATTTATCTCACAAAATATATAAGAAAAATGTAATCAATATCTTGCATAATATTAAAATTATGTAAAGTCCTCCCCAAATTATTTGTTTGCTATAACCCTTCTACAACTACACAACAACAAAATTGTTTGCAACCATGCAAAAAGAACATTTATATCACAAAATATATAAGGATAATATCTTAAATATCTAGCATAATAGTAAAATTATGTTAAGTCCTCCTTAAATTATTTGTTTGCTATAACCCTTCATATCTAATAAGATAATTTGTTTGCTATAACCCTTAATATCTAATAAGATCATTTGTTTGCTATAACCCTTCATATCTAATTAGATTATTTGTTTGCTATAACCCTTATATCTAATAAGATAATTTGTTTGCTATAACCCTTAATATCTAATAAGATAATTTGTTTGCTATAACCCTTCATATCTAATAAGATAATTTGTTTGCTATAACCCTTCATATCTAATAAGATAATTTGTTTGCTATAACCCTTCATATCTAATAAGATAATTTGTTTGGTCTAACCTTTCATATCTAATAAGATAATTTGTTTGCTATAACCCTTCATATATAATTAGATTATTTATTTGCTATTACCCTTCATATCTAATAAGATAATTTGTTTGCCATAACCCTTAATATCTAATAAGATAATTTGTTTGCTATAACCCTTCATATCTAATAAGATAATTTGTTTGCTACAACCTTCATATCTAATTAGATTATTTATTTGCTATTACCCTTCATATCTAATAAGATAATTTGTTTGCTATTACCCTTCATACTGTATGTAATAAGATAATTTGTTTGCTATTACCCTTCATATCTAATAAGATAATTTGTTTGCTATTACCCTTCATATCTAATAAGATAATTTGTTTGCTATTACCTTTCATATCTAATCAGATAATTTGTTTGCTACAACCTTCATATCTAATTAGATTATTTATTTGCTATTACCCTTCATATGTAATAGGAAATTGTATGACCCTCCTGTAGAATTTCCTAAGTCGCTTTTACATTACTTCTTTACTGTGATTAATGTCTCAATGATAAAATGTGATGCGTAAAATAGTGACTGAAATAATGCTATTTTGAATTTTATTGTATATCCAAGTAGGAATTCTGCGAACTAAACTGATGTTCTTGTTATTATTTGACCGAAATCTGGCACTACTGAAGTAACTCGATAATCTTACAGAAGCAACTATTAACAATGGCCTTTCCAATATTTGAAGATATATCATGCAAAAGAATCGATTAGCTTCCCCACATGATAATTCAAATAAATCCTAAATGTTTATTATGAATACTAAGTATCTTTTCAAAGACATGACAAGATACATAGCCCAGAGTTCAACAAATAAACCTGAAGACAGCTTGTACATGGGTCATTGAACTCTGCACGTGTTGTTGTCCAGGAAGGAATTCAGGTTTGCCTGAGAATTTTATGCACATACATTTAATACTACGTGTGGTAATAATCTAGTTGTCCGATGCCCAAACCCAACAGATTTTATGGTTGTCCGGATAGGATCTTTGGTTGTACCAGGCAGCTGGACGAGTGATTTGTCAATTATAAACCCTCACTTATCATAATTTAGAAAAAGAAAGAATGACTGGTCGTCTACTGGTCTCAAAGAAGCATTTAATTAACATCCCTTGACATACGAAATAAGTCACACCCACCATAGCAACGCGGTAACTAGGTAGGGCAAACAAACTTCAAATCCACAATCGTGCATTACCAGTGCCTTGACATTTAAATGTTCGCGATGCCTGCCGCAACCTTTGAATCATTTATGGCAGTTTTTAGCAAATGGGATAAACAAAATCCAGTTTGCTAACTGTTCAGGGTACCAGCAATCAGATTTACAAAGCCCACAGTGGGCCAGCATGTGCTGTTTTTGTTCACCATTTTGTCGTCACTCAGTCTGTGTGTGCAGAAATTCGTTTTGTACAGTAAATCGCATTGACTACATGAGCGCTTGTTACAATGATTGAAACGCATATTTTTAGTTCAAACCCACAAAAGCGTTGCAAATCAAGTCAATCAATAACTACATTGAAATTCATATAGAAGTAATTCAAATGGAAATTTAGAAAATTGTTTTTTTGTTTTGAGTTAAAGGAAAAGTTGGATGGACAATCAAAATATCTTTGAATCTTTCATCTTTTTCAAACCTACTCGTATCAAAAATCAATCTGTATCCTTCCACATGGGACCAACTTAGTTGGCTCTGCGGTGCAGCATCTGCGGTGCAGCATCTGCCTTCCAGCAGGGAGGTCTGGGTTTGATCCTGGCTTGGGTAATACCAGAGATTTTCAAAATAGGACCTCTTTTGTAAAGCCCTTCAGAGAGACACATGTGCCTTGAAAAGCACTGTATAACCACCACACATTGTTATTTGTAACTTTGTCCCTCTTTCCGCATAATGACGAATGTAGGAAAATACAGGTTTAAAAAAAAATCCATGTTAAAGATTCTTTAATATTTGGATATATTCTTTTCATTGTGATTCTGAAAAGCAAAATACTCAATTTATACCTCGTTGAAGAGGGAACGCGGAGAAATTTTTGCAAGTTATCATGAAAATGATTCTATCACTTTTCTTTTATGCTTATAATAGTTATTAAGACATTCGCCAGTATGCAAAATTGATATACAGTCGTAATTAGTTTTGTCATTCGTCACTACGTGAAAAGAGGGACGGCTTGAGACCATGATACCCAAAGAGGGCAGCGCTCAAGCATTAGTCACCACACCAACATACTCTATACATCATACACAGCTGAACTTTCAACATTAACGCTTTTGTACTGAAGAGTAACTAACCAAGGAGCTGCTTTTTCAAGTTTTCATATTCTTTACAACCAATCAGCAATTGTTTACAGCCAGTTCTTCTCCGTCTTCAAGTAAAACTTAGCACTAATACATATTGCTGTATTAATGTGCAAACCAAGTTTAAAAAAAAAAGATAACTTAATACAAAAAAAAGAAAAGACCGCTAAAACAAGAGCACAATATATACATAGGGGAACTTCACGTGCAACAACATGGACTTGAAGAAATGAAGATAACTCACAATGTAGAGATGTATAGAGTGGTGAGGAAAGAGAAGAGAAATGAAATTTTGCATAAGAATGATTACAATACTGATCTTAAAAGAAATATAAACTTGTATTCAAGGTACCTTACACCATACAAGGCACCTTACACCATACAAGGCACCTTACACCATACAAGGCACCTTACACCATACAAGGCACCTTACACCATACAAGGCACCTTACACCATATAAGGCACCTTGCACCATACAAGGCACCTTACACCATACAAGGCACCATACAAGGCACCTTACACCATACAAGGCACCTTGCACCATACAAGGCACCTTGCACCATACAAGGCACCTTGCACCATACAAATACAAATGCATATTTTATTGATATGAAAGCTCTGAAATTAGAAGATCTCGTCAATTATAAGACTGCCTTGATTTTGTTTAAAGCCAAAAACAATTTCTTACCTTCAAATTTGCAAGAATTATTTGTTGAAAAATGGGGATACCTAGAGATACGTCAAAGGGACAATTTCCAACAAGTTTATGTGCAAACTACATTGAAAGCTATACAGTTCATGGGGTTAAAATATGGAATCTGCTTAATTTGGAACTTAAAAAGTGTAAAAGTGTTTATATTTAGGAGGAGATTTAAATTTGAAATATTTGAAAAGAACAAATAACTGTAATTTTACTGAATTTCATACATGTATTGGATAGGTTTATGTGTACAACACATTTATTGCTCTCCTAAGTATTTGAATGTATTATTTTAAGAGGTTTATGAGGTTTTAAGAGGAACAGAAGTTCATCTTTTAACTTCTTCTCTCTCCTTTTCCATTCATTTTAAATTGAATTGCAAACAGTCCATAACATTTCTATTCATTTTGTTTACTATTAGTACTGTATATTGTATATTATTTAAGTTTTTGATGTACTGAGATGAATGATGGAAATAAATAACAATAAACAAACAAACAAACAAACCTTATAGTGGTATACCACACCTAATCCATATACATAGCCAAGGTTGGAAAAGTTTACAAATTAACCAAACCTGATTGGGGTAAATTTACAATCTCGGAAAAAGTATTTATAATATGCTTTAAATGAATATTCTCATGAAAATTCATTATAATATAGTTCATCGACGACAATAAAAGAAATAGATTGGTGAAAAACCAAGCTAATATCTTATTCTTACAAGAAGTTATTGAATTTTAAAGATTTTCTTGTCTGCATAAAAGAGATTGTTGGTCTGAGTCCAAGTCATCATTAATGATGTCATCACAACCCTTCTGTACTATTCTTTATGTATTTATTCAAAACTATATTTCATATTTTCTAAATAATTGGGAACATTTTTATTTATTCAAAAATTATTAAGAATAGTGTCAAATAAAATTTACAATGATGTTTTCCAATCTGTTCTTGTAACTTATATTTTAATTATGAAAAATTGGCAATTATTTTTCAAAGAAATACATTAAGGTTAGTACCGGAAGTGCTGTGATGACATCATAATGATGATTTAGACACAGTTAAAAAGTCATTTTTATGCGGGCAAGAAAAATCTTTAAAGTTTAATAACTTCTTTTAGGAATGAGATATCAACATGGTTTTTTCCTAATCCGTTTCTTAAATAAATCTCTATCAGATGAATACAAATGAAATTCCATGGGAATATTCCTTTTAAGGCAGTGTCTACGGAAAGTAATTCACAAATGTCCCTTTCCTGCAAACCAAATATTATTTAGGGGTACTCAATTCTCGATTAACTAAAACAGACAAACACATTTTGGTTTGGAGGTGCTGTGGCTCAGTGGGTAAGGAGTCATGCACGTATTCAAGAGGTACCGAGTTCAATTCCCGTCGTGAGCGCTGCATTGTCCTTGAGCAAGGCACTTTACTTGCTTCAGTCCACTCAGCTGTAAAATAAATGTGTACCAGCACTGCTGGGGAGTTAAACTGTGATGGACTGGTGTCCCGTTTAGGGGGAGTAATGTACCGTCATCCGCTTGCGCCATGAAAACCGGGGTTAAGCACTGGCTCAATGAGCCTAATGGCTTGGATGGATTTAACTTTTTTTTATAAACATTTTGGCTTCCAAAACACCAGACGGAAGAAAAGTATCTGATCATTCACATTTGTGGAAAGTACTGATTTATCCACCTTGTACATAACAAGCACAGTTAAACCATGTGCTGTACTTCTGCCCCGTTCAACACTTGCCAATTTTTTTTTTTTCCCTATCATATGCTTTATCGGAATGATATATAATCATTATTGTTATCATAATCAATTCTTTATGACAAAGAAAGTTACTAATCCTTTATATACTTTTTAACCCCAAGGAAACCAGAGATATGAAATGGACTTCTTAATATACAAATAACAATCTCTTCGTATTCAGTGTACTGTACTACGTATGTCCATATTAATTTATCAAACCTGACTTTTACTCTTGTATTTGTAATTGAAGTGAAACATCAAACTAAAACCCCAATCCATTAACCCAATTTCCAGAAATGTTTATTTCATAAATACTAAATGCATATAATATTCCTTTAAAGTGTACTATAGTACACAGTGACCAAAACTCTAAACAAAAATAATTTTAGTGTTTAATTTCTTAACTACTAAAGCTGAAATGCAGCTTGAGCTAAACCATGCATGAAATCATTTCATTCTCATTTCATCAGTTTTAATATGATCTCAACATAATTTTTTACAACAATTTTTTTTTCTCAACTTAAGTGGACTTAAGTAAGCCATATTCTGTTACCTTCCAGGAGTTGTCAAATTTAGGCTTTTTTCTACAACTTGTATAAAGCAACAAATGAAATTGAATAGGCTCAATGGACTGGGAGTGAAAGATTGCAGTAGGTAAGCCCAGTGGTTACGGCATCTTTCTCGTACTCAAAACAGGTACTGGGATCGAATCTGAGATGCGCTGTGCTGTGTCCTTGAGCAAGACACTTGATCTCATTTGCTCCAGTTCAGTCGGCTGTGAAATGAGGACCAGCTTCGGGTGGGGAGTTAACCTGGGATGGACTGGTGTCCCATCCAGTGGATTTCATGTACTCTCATCCAGGATTGGCGAGTGGCTTTTCCAACCCTTCTCTCATCTGTTTATCACCATGGCAACCAGGTTTAAACACCTGCTCTATAAATATAAGCCTTGGAGGCTTTGATAGGAATAAACTAATGGACTGGGACTACGACGAGTGAACACACAATTACAATGACGGGGTCGTCGCCTGCGCACTTAGTTATGATAGTAACAATGCTATCACGAAACGCTTCAAACGACCCGGACGAGAACACAGGTACAACGTACGAACAGACATAACATCGACAACCAAGTCAATGTCCACGGCCTTTAATAACCAGTTGTGGTACACTGGCGTGTCTATTCAACCCAGGCTTGAACCCAGGGCCTTGTGGTCTGTAGATAGGTATAATAACCGCTACACCACAGTGGGTAGATTAATGGACTGGGAGTTAAGATGTATTTTCACAAGGTACTAGGCTTGATGCTAAATCCTGCTTTACATATTTAACTAAAACACTTTTGCTGTTGTAGTCTTCCCAACTGTATAGATCTGAGCCAGTCACTCCAGTGAGTAATACACCTGCAATGGGCTGTTGTCCTCACAAGGAATACTCTTGTGGCACACACAGAAAATCACAGACCAGCGCAAGTGTTGTGATAAGAAAGGATTAAGTTTTGAAATATTAGAATGAAAATACTTACATCACTTCCTGTCAGTTTACCAACACTGCTAGTAGTTGCTGTTCGAATACTGCAAAACATAAGGTCAAAGAATTTTGAAAGAATCACAAGAAAAAAAAAGGAATTACAAGGAATGTTAGAGAGTGCACAGAAGGGTACTTTACAATTCTTCCAAGTATATAATTCCACAAACTTGGCAGATATTAAATGAAATGTTTTTTGTTTTTTGTAAATAGATCAACACAAGTTTCTTTTCTGTCTCAAATTTTAGTCTCTAACAATACAATTTTGTTAACACTTATTTGCTTTTAAATCTAAGTTTCTTTCTGTAGGCTGGCGGACATTTTTTTCTTCTTTTTTTTTCCTCATATATATTTGCCTTCCTGCTACTTTCTTATACAAAGGAAACTAAAGCTGATTTATTTTCTTTCTTTCTTAAAGTTAAGAAGGTTTGGAGCATGTTTCTCACCCAACCTTGCAATTAGAGCTGTGAACTTTGACTGATTTTACTAAACGTAAATAAATGTGAGCATTTAGCGATTACTTGGAAGTACACCAAAGTTGCTCCAATTTACAATGCTAAGTAGAAAAATAAATCGCGCAAACAGTATGGTTAAAGTACTGCCTCCATTGCTGGAATTTTCCTTTCCAAATCGTAAAAAGTTTATGTCTACAGTATGAATCATCATGTTTATGGATAATATGCGCAGAAATTTGGTTGAGAAAGAACAGAACACTTCCTTCCGATGTCATTTAATCTCAATATTGCACAACTTTTTTGCCGTACTCCCTAGGGCTTTCAGTGAAAATCATGCATACTGCGATGCCTCACTGTAAAAATGTTAAAAACTATGCCACCACCCTGAAAGTTCTGTTCATTTCAGTCTTCTGTAAAAATGGCTGCGATGTTTGCGAAGCAAGAAGAATTTGAGCTCTTGCTGAAACCTTTTTCTGTTTGTTTATTTCGCAATATCTTTTATTTCTTGCAAAATTTATTAGACTCATCAGGTAATATTTACATGTACAGTAAATGTACTGATCCCCATGATTAAAGCTATGTTTACTGTATTTTTTGGTCAAATTTAGAGCTTGCAAAACGGGTGTCGACTGAGTGGTATTGAAGTCTATCATTATGTTATTGTTAGGTTACACTGTCAGATGATTTATTGCTGCATATTTGCGGTGCATATTACACGTTACCCAGATTTCAGCCAAATATCCCCATTCATAAGTGATTACTGCACATTTGTAAATCTCGCATTTAAAAAAGATTATGCTAATCGGGTTGACAGTTTGTCAAAGTCATTGATTGGATTTTTGTCACCCGAATGTGTGTGTGGTTTAAATGACATTGGTCTTTAATGGCAATGGCAAAACTGACTATGAAAAATGATTAATTGCAATTCGATAATTAGTAAATGTTTAGTGCCTGTACACACTAACTGGTCACAGCTCTAAATGCAATCACATTCAACATCTCAATTTTTTGGCCAATTAAAATAATCTTGACACCAAACACTATCTTGACACCAAACACTATCTTGACACCAAACACTATCTTGACACCTAACACTATCTTGACACCAAACACTATCTTGACACCAAACACTATCTTGACACCAAACACTATCTTGACACCAAACACTATCTTGATACCAAACACTATCTTGACACCAAACACTATCTTGACACCAAACACTATCTTGATACCAAACACTATCTTGACACCAAACACTATCTTGACACCAAACACTATCTTGATACCAAACACTACCTTGACACCAAACACTATCTTGATACCAAACACTACCTTGACACCAAACACTATCTTGATACCAAACACTACCTTGACACCAAACACTATCTTGATACCAAACACTACCTTGACACCAAACACTATCTTGACACCAAACACTATCTTGACACCAAACACTATCTTGATACCAAACACTACCTTGACACCAAACACTATCTTGACACCAAACACTATCTTGACACCAAACACTATCTTGATACCAAACACTACCTTGACACCAAACACTATCTTGACACCAAACACTATCTTGATACCAAACACTATCTTGACACCAAACACTATCTTGACACCAAACACTATCTTGACACCAAACACTATCTTGATACCAAACACTACCTTGACACCAAACACTATCTTGATACCAAACACTACCTTGACACCAAACACTATCTTGATACCAAACACTACCTTGACACCAAACACTATCTTGACACCAAACACTATCTTGACACCAAACACTATCTTGACACCAAACACTATCTTGACACAAAACACTATCTTGACACCAAACACTATCTTGACACCAAACACTATCTTGACACCAAACACTATCTTGATACCAAACACTACCTTGACACCAAACACTATCTTGATACCAAACACTATCTTGACACAAAACACTATCTTGACACCAACACTATCTTGACACCAAACACTATCTTGACACCAAACACTATCTTGACACCAAACACTATCTTGACACAAAGCACTATCTTGACACCAAACACTATCTTGACACCAAACACTATCTTGACACCAAACACTATCTTGACACCAAACACTATCTTGACACCAACACTATCTTGACACCAAACACTATCTTGACACCAAACACTATCTTGACACCAAACACTATCTTGACACAAAACACTATCTTGACACAAAACACTATCTTGACACCAAACACTTGTTGAAACTTATAAACAAAATGACAAAATCACAAAATTAGTTGATCCTCAAAGCTGATTGTAGGTAGCACAATTCTTGAGAAAAAAATTACTTCTACGTTACTTCAACATCCTACCTCCTAACCTTACCTGGCATACACAATACAACCAATTCTATGTTACTTCAACATCCTACCCCTTAACCTTACCTGGCATACACAATACAACCAATGAGAACCAAGAGACTTATCCAGTCCTCGCCGCTGACACCGAGTGGCTTTATTTCTGTGGCTGTTTCGTTTAAATGTAGGATGGCAGAAAGGCCAGGGTTACAATCTGTGAAGAAAAAAGGGTTACAAAAATCAATGAGCTGTAATACAGCAAATGGGGAAAAAACTCCAGAACTGAGACAACTTGAAGCACTGAAGAAGAACATGGGTTTGAAGTGGTGGACCCAATCAGTGTAAAGTGGTGGACCCAATCAATGTAGAGTGGTGGACCCAATCAATGTAGAGTGGTGGACCCAATCAATGTAGAGTGGTGGACCCAATCAATGTAGAGTGGTGGACCCAATCAATGTAGAGTGGTGGACCCAATCAATGTAGAGTTGAAGACAGCTGAAGGTCCCATGATGGGGTTAATGAGCATAGCAAGTAACACCACTGTATTTCAGCTTCATTTTAATCCCAGAAGAAATTCAAGAAAATCCTGAAGGCTCACTTCCCTGTATAACTCAGATCATACAAAATCAAACCAATTAATTACTAAGAAATTTGATATATTTTTTGTTGTAAACATAACGTAAAGATGCATTAAATACATTTTTGTTGAAAAATAAAGGACGCATGAAAATAGATCTGTGTAGGTAATAATGTGAAAGATACAATAAAATAGATTTTTGTTTCAATACAATGAAAAGATGGATCACATCAGTTTTGGTGGCAAAAAAGTGCAAAGATACATTTAAGTTCTTTTGGAGAAATGTAAAGATGCATTAAAACAAATAACACTTGCAGAATAATACAGAGATGTACAAAAATATATCTGTGTTACAAGCAACTGAAAAGACTAATTAACCCCTACTGCACCACGCGGCAATATTATCGCCGTTTTGGGTGCCTCGTTTCTGGCCCCGCCTCCTAGGCACATTTTCAAAAAAGTGCTGGTAGAGTAAGGGTTAATCAAGCTACGAGTGGTGTGCCAACTCAAAAATATATGTCCCGGTGGGCGGCACACCGGATCACTGAAGCAGAATGAGCAGAACTGAAAAGGTACATTAAAGGAACTGACGGCTGAATAGTGAGGGTGTAATTTATGAAAACCTTTGATGGAAATGTTCAAATTAATCATAATTATTTCTGATGAATACCCAAGTAATGTTTCAACGACGCACGTATCAAAAATTAGACCCGTGTTGTTTTAAAATTAGAGGTGCAGATGCTCAGTGATTAGGAGTCAAGCTCGTATTCCAAAGGTATTGGGTTTGATTCCCGTCATGAGTGCTGTATTGTGTCCTTGAGCAAGACACTTTACTCTACTTGCTTCAGTCCACTCAGCTGTAAAATGAGTACCAGTACTGCTGGAGAGTTAATCTGCGATGTACTGGCACCCCCGGTTGTTTCCCCTTTCTTGTGGGAATTTTATTTTTTATTTTTTCTCCACACATCACTGTTTGTTTGTTTGTTTGATGAGGGCTTAATGGCACCAGACAGCAAGGGTCAAATTGTGCCTGAGAGGTTAGATCATTCCAGAGGTTAGAAAAGAAAATAGGAGGAGTTTGAGAGAAGTGCAGGGGCTAATAGCCAGGAAGCTGTGATCGAAAGAGGAAGTGCAGGGGTGTAAAAAAAAAGAAGGTAAATGTAGGTAGAAGGGGGGTGAGAGAGGAGAACTAAATATGGTTGTAGAGGGAGGCATGATAAAGGAAAAAGATTATTTCATCCGCAAGGTTTTTCTGGAAGAACTCGGCTATGGAGTTGTGAGGGGTGAGGGAAGCTCTGGAGAGGTTGCACAGGGGGCAGGTAAGAAGGATGTGGTGGACTGTGAGGGGGAAATGGCAATTGTTGCAGAGGGGTGGGGGAGCCAGTAAGGAGGTGTGTGTGTGAGTGAGGTGGGTGTGACCTATTCTAAGGCGGGTAATGTGGACGTTGTCGATACAGGAGAGATTGTGGATGGTGAGTTTGGTCGGAATGGTGGGTTTGGTTGGAATGGTGGGCTGGATGTCGTGGAGTTTGCTATCAATTTGGGAGTCCCATGAGGTTTGCCAGCAGTCACGAACAAGGCAAGCGATAAGCAGATTGATGTCAGAAAGGGTTTTGGGAAAGGGGGTAGGGGGTCTGACGACACTTTTGTCCAATACTAGCTCACTCAGGGTTTAGTATCAAGACAACCTATACAACAGAATTAAAACAATTCACTTCATTTTCAGATTGTTGGTTCCTTTCATCTTGCTAAGTTTTTATATCTCACTGATACTTTTTGTGTCATTTGGGATTTTCTTTCCCTTGCCTGGCATACTCGTTACAAACAGACAGGACTTCTTTGCACCCTATCAGTCAAATCACAAGCTCTGTGGGCGCTTCATTTTCTCCACTGTAACAGCAACAGTCAATAGACAAAAGTGGTAGCCACATCATTTGGTGGGGATTTGTAGATATTTTAACGAGTGTAGGGATTTTAACGAGGTGTAGGGATTTTAACGAAGTGTAGGGATTTTAACGAAGTGTAGAGATTTTAACGAAGTGTAGGGATTTTAACGAAGTGTAGGGATTTTAACGAAGTGTAGGGATTTTTACCAAGTGTAGGGATTTTTACCAAGTGTAGGGATTTTAACGAAGTGTAGGGATTTTTACCAAGTGTAGGGATTTTAACGAAGTGTAGGGATTTTTACAAAGTGTAGGGATTTCTACCAAGTGTAGGGATTTTTACGAAGTGTAGGGATTTTTACGAAGTGTAGGGATTTTTACCAAGTGTAGGGATTTTAACGAAGTGTAGGTATTTTAACGAAGTGTAGGGATTTTAACGAAGTGTAGGGATTTTAACGAAGTGTAGGGATTTTTACGAAGTGTGGGGATTTTAACGAAGTGTAGGGATTTTTACGAAGTGTAGGGATTTTTACGAAGTGAAGGGATTTTTACGAAGTGTAGGAATTTTTACGAAGTGTAGGGATTTTTATGAAGTGTAGCGATTTTTACAAAGTGTAGCGATTTTTACAAAGTGTAGGGATTTTTTAAAATAAATAAAAAACTTTATATTTCGGTGCATTAGGGGCAACAAAGAAGGGAAAACAAACTACTTTTTTTATAGGCCTAATGTAAAGAATTGTTGAAATAAAATAATTGTTAAAAAAAAGATGTATTAATTTTTTTTCAAAGTAATATAAACTGTATTGTTGCTTCTAGGTGGCACTGGTTCATTATAACATCCTTATCCTTACCAATATTTGGGTTGCTGCTCATTGCTGACCAGGTCAAGTAGACGGCATAAAGAGAGATGACCGCCGGCTGCAAGATTCCAGAGTGTGGAACAACTATCAAAGGAGAGAAAAGTTGAATCATTTCAATTCACTTAAAATCAAGTTGTTTAATTTTTTCCACAAATGGAAAGAAATTTCAGTTGCTTGCCATGTATCTGTCAACAGGATTTTTGAAGCTGATTTATTTTAAGCTTAACTCTTAAAGACCCTAAAAAATGACCTTTCAAAATGTGACAAAAACTATCATAATTTTCTTTTCAAAATTAATTTTCACAACTTTCCTTGCATTTTCTACCACTACAACTTTCCTTGCATTTTCTACCACTACAACTTTAGTTTCTATGAATGATAAGACAGTAAACTTTTCAATCAAAAAGTCAAAATAAAGAAATTATCGACAAAAATATGCAAATTTGCACATTTTAAGCCATAATAGGCCAATTTTTTTGAGCTTTTATTTTGGTTGTAAATAACGAAAAATGAGGATTTTTTTACATATTTAGATTGTTTGTGAGATTTCCTTTCCATTGATACTAGTCTAATTTTTTTTCTCAAAGCAAAACATGCAAAAACTATGAGAGAAAAAAAATCACCGCTGTAATTACTAGCGGAAAAACAAAAGCCGCGTGTCCGGTGCGGGGATCAAATGCAGGCCATCCGGTGCTGTGCACAGAGATTTGCCACTAGACCAAAGTGACTAACTGAGAAAGAAAGAGCTTTATAATTACTTAAATTAGATGTGATTAGAGAGGGGGTACGTGTTCTTTTTGATATCAATCAAAAGTACATGGCTTGGCCTTTCTTACGATACATTTTGCGTACAGTAGGTAAATTGCAATCAGAAGTTATGATTTTTTTCGAAATTTTGGTCTCAATTAAGGCTAAAAATCATCAAATTTGACACAAATTTTGCTAAAAAAAAGATATTGATGGTAGGAGCAGTCAAAATTCGACCGGAATTGGATACTTTAGTGTCTTTGACAGTTGTTCATGGCTTTTCAAGCAAAAGCTAGGTCTGGAATTAAAGCAAGGAAGCTTTTGGAAAGAAAAAAAAAGTTTTTCCGTTAAATTTAGTACCAAATGATACTAAGATTACTGCTGTGGGCCTGTATGACAAGAAGAATATTTTAAAGAAAAGTATGTCCCAAATCGAGCTTAATCTGGGTATTTAAGGGTTTTTAAGATACTCATAAAGTAAGGTGATGGGGGAAGTGAGAAAAAAGATCTTTTAAAAACTTTTCCTGTTTTTTATATTTGTAAATCTGAAACAATCGATACATGCAAATTTAAAATAAACTTTTTATTGTTATTATAACTAGCTACTTTCTGGTGTGTGTGGTACTTCTGGACTATGACTGTTTCCACAGTGGTGGGTACCCTGGGGACTTGGGCATTCACCTGTGTCCATTAAAACCTTAGTAACAGCTCATTTATTTGTTCAGAAAAGTAGTCTGCGAAAAAAAAACAGTAGTCTGTTTCCAGTCACTTCTATACGAACCAGACAAAAACTTGAAAATCTCTTGAATGACGCAAGATTTGTTAATGCTTTTTCCTTTTTAATGTTCCATTTATTGCGGTGTATCATATGCACTTGGTTGGATATCCGGGAATTTTGTGACCTGAGGTCATCAGACCACATAGTAACCATTTGCCGCTGGAGTGAAAACAAAGCAATCAGCTGTGTTTGTTTATAATATGCCATACGTAGCACGAAAGGCCCGAATTTCCACAAATTTGCACACAAAAAATCAAAATATTGACTAATCAATGTTCCAACTTAATTTCCAGTCATTTGAGACAATGTATGATGATCGATTTGGAATCAAAATTTCCATGACTGACCCAGATTTTAACCATGTGTGTTCAACATGCCTACATTGAAATACCAACAGGTGTACTAGTAACACATACATTGTCCAATTGTCCGTAAAAATCTATATAAACTTCAATTAATTGTTATAGTCAATTGCACAATCAACTAACGAAGCATCTAATTAATGAAAATGGATTCTAATTAACAAATGGTAATCGTAAAAACTTTGTCCGACTTTGCATACCACATGCAGACACACACTGACTTGCCTTTCATGTAATGCACTAAGCTTTGTTTTCACTCCAGCAAATGACGCCATCTCCCGGATGTGACGTGACACCAACCAAGTGAATAATAAGTAAGATAAACATGCTGGACAATAAACTTATTCATGCATAACCAATCCAAAACCTTCAAACTGACATACCTTCTTGAATAAACGGCAAAACTGACAGAACGGAGATGGCGACACACATGATCAGAGTGAAAGAAATAAGGAATTTGTGGAGACCACACGAGTCAGTCGTCTGGAAGAAAATGATAATAATTTCATTACTGTTATTTTCCATTCCATTCATTTAAATTTTTTGTTAATGCTTCAAAAAAGGCAAATTAAAAAAATATACATTGTACAGTAGGAAATGAAAAAAAAAATCCCGAAATTTTTAAAACAGAGGAATGCACATGCATAGCACTCCACATTTACTATGCTAAATATCAAACGGAAAGATTGTGTCTCAAATGCCAGCATATATGGCATGACCAACACTGAGCTTCTTATCCACTGTGTAAAGAGTCACCCACTGAGATTCTGGGACACATTCTTCGTCTCCCAGAGGAGGAGCCTGCTAGAGGATACGCTCTCTACATTCCAACTCATGGCAAAAGACGACCGGGACGTCCACACACCTCTTATGTTAACTACATTCAACGTATGTTAAGGTATGATGAAGACATCCAAGAGAACAGATAGCCACACTTGCCAAAGATTGCTGTGCATGGAGAAATCTTGTGGTCGCAAGAAGACCGGGACGTCCACACACCTAGTATGTTAACTACATTCAACGTATGTTAGGGTATGATGAAGACATCCAAGCAGAACAGATAGCCACACTTGCCAAAGATCACTGTGCATGGAGAAATCTTGTGGTCGCAAGAAGACCGGGACGTCCACACACCTAGTATGTTAACTACATTCAACGTATGTTAGGGTATGATGAAGACATCCAAGCAGAACAGATAGCCACAATTGCCAAAGATCACTGTGCATGGAGAAATCTTGTGGTCGCAAGAAGACCGGGACGTCCACACACCTAGTATGTTAACTACATTCAACGTATGTTAGGGTATGATGAAGACATCCAAGCAGAACAGATAGCCACACTTGCCAAAGATTGCTGTGCATGGAGAAATCTTGTGGTCGCAAGAAGACCGGGACGTCCACACACCTCTTATGTTAACTACATTCATTGTATGTTAGGGTATGATGAAGACATCCAAGCAGAACAGATAGCCACACTTGCCAAAGATCGCTGTGCATGGAGAAATCTTGTGGTCGCAAGAAGACCGGGACGTCCACACACCTAGTATGTTAACTACATTCAACGTATGTTAGGGTATGATGAAGACATCCAAGCAGAACAGATAGCCACACTTGCCAAAGATCACTGTGCATGGAGAAATCTTGTGGTCGCAAGAAGACCGGGACGTCCACACACCTAGTATGTTAACTACATTCAACGTATGTTAGGGTATGATGAAGACATCCAAGCAGAACAGATAGCCACACTTGCCAAAGATTGCTGTGCATAGAGAAATCTTGTGGTCGCAAGAAGACCAGGACGTCCTCGCACCTCTTATGTTAACTACATTCAACGTATGTTAGGGTATGATGAAGACATCCAAGCAGAACAGATAGCCACACTTGCCAAAGATCGCTGTGCATAGAGAAATCTTGTGGTCGCAAGAAGACCGGGACGTCCTCGCACCTCTTATGTTAACTACATTCAACGTATGTTAGGGTATGATGAAGACATCCAAGCAGAACAGATAGCCACACTTGCCAAAGATCGCTGTGCATGGAGAAATCTTGTGGTCGCAAGAGACCGGGACGTCCACGCACCTTGTATGTTAACTACATATGATGAAGACATCCAAGCAGAACAGATAGCCACTCTTGCCAAAGATCGCTGTGCATGGAGAAATCTTGTGGTCGCAAGAAGACCGGGACGTCCACGCACCTCTTATGTTAACTACATTCAACGTATGTTAGGGTATGATGAAGACATCCAAGCAGAACAGATAGCCACACTTGCCAAAGATCGCTGTGCATGGAGAAATCTTGTGGTCGCAAGAGACCGGGACGTCCACACACCTCTAATGTTAACTACATTCAATGTATGTTAGGGTATGATGAAGACATCCAAGCAGAACAGACAGCCACACTTGCCAAAAATCGCTGTGCATGGAGAAATCTTGTGGTCGCAAGAAGACCGGGACGTCCACGCACCTCTAATGTTAACTACATTCAATGTATGTTAGGGTATGATGAAGACATCCAAGCAGAACAGACAGCCACACTTGCCAAAAATCGCTGTGCATGGATTGTTTGTTTTGTTTGTTTGATGAGGTCTTAACGGCACCACGACAACGAAGGTCAAATTGTGCCTGAGAGGTCAGATCATTTTAGAGGTAGTAAGGAAAGAGACCAGGGGAAGAATGAGAGAAATTCAAGAACAAAAGCCAGAAAGCTGTGATCGAGAGAGGAGGTGCATGGGAAAAACTAAAAACAGAGTAGAGAGGGGGTGGAAGAGGAGGATTAAATATGGTTGTAGAGGGATGCATGCTGAAGGAAGGAGACTATTTTATCTGGAGGATTTTTTTGGAAGAACTCAGCAATTGAGTTGTGGGGAGCGAGAGAAGCTCTGGGAAGGCTGTACAGGGGCAAGCAAGGAGAACGTGTTGGATTGTAAGGATGCAGAGGCAATTGTTACAGAGGGGTTGGGGGAACCAATAAGGAGGTGGGAGTGAGTGAGGTGGGTGTGACCAATTCTAAGACGGGTAATATGAACGTTGTCGATACGAGAAAGGTTGTTGATGGTGGATTTGATCGATTGTGGGCTGGATAACATGGAGTTTGTTATCAATTTGGAAGTTCCATAAGGTTTGCCAGCGGTCACGAACAAGAGAAGCGATAAGCGGTTTGATGTCAGAGAGGGTTTTGGGAAAAGGGGAAGGGAGGAGGTTAAGGGCAAGCTTAGCGGCTGTATCAGCCCTGTCATTGCCAGGGATGCCAACATGGCTGGGTATCCAGAAGAAAAGAACACTTTTCCTGCAGAGGGTGGGAGAAAAGAGTTTCCGGAGGAGGAGGTGGCAGGTGAGGTTATCCCATTTAAGATTGAGTAATGAAGTAAGAACAGCCTTAGAGTCAGAGAAAATGGCAAAGTGACTAAGAGGAGAGTACTCAATAAAGTTGAGGGCGAGGAGAATGGCCTTAGCCTCGGCTGAAAAGATGGATGAGTGGTCAGGAAGTCTGCTACTGAGGGTGATGTCTTGGATGATGGCAGCAGCAGCTGTCTTGTTGCCTTCCTTGGAGCCATCAGTATAGATAGAGGTGTAATTTGAGAGTTGGTCTTTGATTTGGTTGTGGAGATTGATGAAGAGATTAGGGTGAGTTTGAGTTTTGTTATAAGTGGAGAGGTCTAGGTGGACAGAAGGAAGGGGGTGGCCCAAGGCGGAAAAGTGGGCCAGGAATAGGTGCCGAGAGTGGCGGGGTTGATGCCAAGTTGAAAGAGGTCTGATTTAATGCGTAAGCTGAAGGGGGCGATAGGGTTTTAGTCCTATCAAAGAGGGAGGAGAAATTGGGGTACCTAATGAGGTTGTAAACAGGGTTCTGAGTGTTGGTGAGGACTCTAAAAGCATAGGAGAGGCTAAGCTTTTACATCTAAGTAGAAAGGGGGTTCGTTGGCTTCAACATGAAGGCTAGTGATTGGGGAGGTCCTGTAGGCTCCTAGACAAAGCCTGAGGGCTTCATTTTGGATGGTGTTAATGTGGTTGAGGCATGAGTTGTGAGCGACACAGTAAACAATATTGCCATAGTCAAGCTTGGCACGAATGGTGAGCCTGAAAATTTTGAGGAGAGCATATGTTCGCTCCCCAAGTAGTGTTGGAGAGCAGTCGGAGGAGGTTGAGGGAGCTATTGCATTTTAGTTTCAGGTTGGTGATGTGTGGCTTGTAGGTGAGCTTGGGGTCTAGAGTTAGACCAAGGAACCTTGTGTTTTCAACTTTAGGGATGCGATTCCCATTGAGCACAAAGTTCGGGTTGGGGTGGAGGTTGTTGAAATGACAAAAGTGCATGCAGACTGTCTTGTCTTTGGAGAATCTAAAACCGTTATTGTTGCTCCAGACTTGCAGCTGATTGAGGCTGGTTTGAAGCCTATTTTCAACAATAGGAAAGCTAGGGGAGGAGTAGAAGATGGTGAAGTCATCCACGAGAGGGTACGTTTGATGCTGGGGCCAAGGTCATTCCCGATGTCATTAATGCTCAGGTTGAAGAGAGTGGGGAGAGGATGCTGCCTTGGGGGACGCCCTCTTCTTGGGGTACGGCTTGGAGAGGGTGTGGCCAATACGAACTTGGAACTGCCTGGGTGAGAGGAAGTTTTGAATAAAGATGGGGAGGTGGCCTCTGAGGCCAATGGTGTGAAGTTTCCGGTAATGCCGTATTTCCAAGTAGTGTCGAAAGCTTTCGAGGTCAAAAATATGGCAATGAGGTGTTCTTTTTGCAAAGGATTCCCGGATAGCGGTGTCGAGCGTAATTAACTGGTCTAGGTATTGCGACGTTTTCGGAAGCCGCTTTGGTGAGGAGAGAGGATTCTGTTGGTCTCGAGGAACCAGTTTAGTCTCTGATTAATGATCTTTTCCATAATTTTACAGAGACAGCAAGTAAGGGCGATGGGTCGGTAGCTGGTGGGGTCGGTGCTATCCTTCCCCGGTTTAAGGACGGGGATGACAATAGCTGTGCATGGAGAAATCTTGTGGTCGCAAGAAGACCGGGACGTCCACGCACCTCTTATGTTAACTCATTCAACGTATGTTAGGGTATGATGAAGACATCCAAGCAGAACAGATAGCCACAATTGCCAAAGATCACTGTGCATGGAGAAATCTTGTGGTCGCAAGAAGACCGGGACGTCCACACACCTCTAATGTTAACTACATTCAATGTATGTTAGGGTATGATGAAGACATCCAAGCAGAACAGATAGCCACACTTGCCAAAGATCACTGTGCATGGAGAAATCTTGTGGTCGCAAGAAGACCGGGACGTCCACACACCTCTAATGTTAACTACATTCAATGTATGTTAGGGTATGATGAAGACATCCAAGCAGAACAGATAGCCACAATTGCCAAAGATCGCTGTGCATGGAGAAATCTTGTGGTCGCAAGAAGACCGGGACGTCCACACACCTAGTATGTTAACTACATTCAATGTATGTTAGGGTATGATGAAGACATCCAAGCAGAACAGATAGCCACTCTTGCCAAAAATCGCTGTGCATAGAGAAATCTTGTGGTCGCAAGAAGACCGGGACGTCCACACACCTAGTATGTTAACTACATTCAACGTATGTTAGGGTATGATGAAGACATCCAAGCAGAACAGATAGCCACACTTGCCAAAAATCGCTGTGCATGGAGAAATCTTGTGGTCGCAAGAGACCGGGACGTCCACACACCTCTAATGTTAACTACATTCAATGTATGTTAGGGTATGATGAAGACATCCAAGCAGAACAGATAGCCACACTTGCCAAAGATCGCTGTGCATAGAGAAATCTTGTGGTAGCAAGAGACCGGGACGTCCACACACCTCTAATGTTAACTACATTCAATGTATGTTAGGGTATGATGAAGACATCCAAGCAGAACAGATAGCCACACTTGCCAAAGATCACTGTGCATGGAGAAATCTTGTGGTCGCAAGAAGACCGGGACGTCCACACACCTAGTATGTTAACTACATTCAACGTATGTTAGGGTATGATGAAGACATCCAAGCAGAACAGATAGCCACACTTGCCAAAGATCACTGTGCATGGAGAAATCTTGTGGTCGCAAGAGACCGGGACGTCCACACACCTCTAATGTTAACTACATTCAACGTATGTTAGGGTATGATGAAGACATCCAAGCAGAACAGATAGCCACACTTGCCAAAGATCACTGTGCATGGAGAAGTCTTGTGGTAGCAAGAGACCGGGACGTCCACACACCTCTAATGTTAACTACATTCAACGTATGTTAGGGTATGATGAAGACATCCAAGCAGAACAGATAGCCACACTTGCCAAAGATCACTGTGCATGGAGAAATCTTGTGGTCGCAAGAAGACCGGGACGTCCACACACCTAGTATGTTAACTACATTCAACGTATGTTAGGGTATGATGAAGACATCCAAGCAGAACAGATAGCCACAATTGCCAAAGATCACTGTGCATGGAGAAATCTTGTGGTCGCAAGAAGACCGGGACGTCCACGCACCTCTTATGTTAACTACATTCAACGTATGTTAGGGTATGATGAAGACATCCAAGCAGAACAGATAGCCACACTTGCCAAAGATCGCTGTGCATGGAGAAATCTTGTGGTCGCCTGCTCCGCAGCTGAAGGATGATGGTCACTGCACCCCAGCATTGAGCAAAAAAATACTATTCAAATACTCCCAAATCCGAAATTTTGAAAATTTGGAAGTCTTGGTGCTTGAGTGTGGGTACAATGGAAAAATCTATATTTGTATCTTAAGATCTTTGATATTTACAGGACTAGTTCAGGGGTCAAACAAGTTCATTTTATATGAAAGAGGACTTCAGAAGAAACAAAATAGTGAAGAAAACTTTACCAAAACTTGTTCCGTTAAGGAGATATTCAAATTTAAAGCTCTGTTTAATTTGCGTAGAAATGACTGGTGTAGTAAGTCTACCATGAAGGTTGGTGTCCTCATCCTCACATTCTTAACAATTGTTAATGTTTTTTATAGAAAAATTTTCGATATTTTTTTCACTATTTGAATTATTTTTCCTTGAATTCTCTTCAGCTGGTAAAGTATAATTACCCTTACTAGATTCTGTTTGACTACTTTCCAAACATATCCAATGGTTTTTAAGACACAAAACGGCAGTACAAAATATGATAGAATACATAAAGAATTTGAGGAATCTAAGGCTGTGACATCACACCTAGTCTGATTTCAGTCATTTCTACACAAATGATACCAAATTTTAAACTAAGATATCTCCTTAAGGGCATAAGATTTTTGAATGCCATTTTGTTTCTTTTGAAGTCCTCTTTCATTTAAGATGGACTTGCTTGACCTCTGAACTACTCCTGTAAGTTTATTTCTAGTATACACACTTGCATCTATATTAGTCTACTGTTGTTCTGTTAAATCTTTCACATATCTTGTTTGATTTTCTGTTAAAATATAAATTAATTAAATGAAAAAAAAAATGAAATTAAACTCTTGAGCTCTTCCTACATCCCTGATTGTAACAATGGAACTGCTCTGAAACATATTTACAACATACAATTTATTCAGGAATCACATTAATAGGTGTTTGTTTGTTTGTTTGTTTGTTTGTTTGATGAGAGTTTAACGGCACCACAACAGCAAGGGTCAAATTGTGCCTGAGAGGCTAGATCATTCCAGAAGTAGGAAGGAGAGTAAACAGAGGGAGATTGAGAGAAATATGAGAACTAAAAGCCAGAAAGCTGGGATCGAGAGAGGAGGTGTATGGGTGAAAAAATAATGTAGAGAGAGAGAGAGAGGGGGTGGGGAAGGAGGACTAAATATGGTTGTAGAGGGAAGCATGATGAAGGAAGGAGATCATTTTATCCGTTTTTTTTGGGGGGAAGAGCTCAGCTACTGAGTTGTGGGCAGCAAGGGAAGCTCTAGGAAGGTTGTACAGGGGGCAAGCAAGGAGAATGTGATGTAAACCATTCTCCAGTCTGTTACATGTGTGATAGACTGCAGAATAGCCCTAGTAGATCCCTGGGATACCCCTAGGGGGTTCCAAATCGAAGAAGGCAATAATCAAGAATCACAACACTAAATATTTAGCTCTTTGCAACGCTGAACTGTTCAAACAGTGTTATCCAAGCTTGTAGAATGGAGAGATTTGAGAAAGGCTTGTGAAGATTACACTCTTTAACTCACCCCTTGTCCTGTATAGTACACATAGTAGAGAACAATACCAGTGACAGCCAGCAGGTACAGGAAAATAGTAGCTGACATCAAAGCTGCAAAATAAACAAAGGTCAAAGTTCAATGTTAAAAAAGTTCAATATCAACAAAAACAAATCAGGGTCAAAGCCTTCTAACAATACAACATTTATAATTTCAATCTTAACAAGTTTATAAAGGTCAAAAAGTCAATGTTTAAAGAGGCACTGGACCGAAAAGTGAGGGCGTATTTCTAAGGGGTCCCCTCAAAAATCAAATGCTTATCTAGCACGCAACGGTATAGTAATTTTTTGATTAATATAAATATTCAAGTGACGTTTGCCGTCATGCTGTCTGTGGGCTATGGAGGCATGAAGTTTATCAATCTGTTGTGGATAATATATCTGTGGCATTCGCAAAAAATGAGTGGCCTCACTTTTCGCTCTGGTGCTCCTTTTTGAAAGTCACACAAGGTAATTCTTGAAGTGTAAACAAAGTTAATGTTTTCAACTGTCCTCTGCAATAAATGAGTCATGAATACATGGTTTCCCTGTAGCATTACAGCATCTACAGTTGCTGTCATTTTCCATCTATAACTAGAACGGTAAATACTGTCATGGTTCGCATGCCCATGCAAATTGACACCCATATCATATGACCCGGCCAATTATAAAAATGGCATCTCACACTAAGTCTCAAATGGCACCCCATGTCGCACATACCATCCCATCCCATGTCCCACATGATATCCTATCCCATCCCTTGTCCCACATGGCATTCCACCATATCTCCCACATGGCATCCCACCCCATGTCCCACATGACATCCTATCCCATCCATTGTCACACATGGCATTCCACCATATCTCCCACATGGCATCCCACCCCATGTCCCACATGACATCCTATCCCATCCATTGTCACACATGGCATTCCACCATATCTCCCACGTGGCATCCCACCCCATGTCCCACATGACATCCTAGCCCATCCATTGTCACACATGGCATTCTACCATATCTCCCACATGGCATCCCACCCCATGTCCCACATGACATCCCATCCCATCCCTTGTCCCACATGGCATTCAACCATATGTCCCACATGGTATCCCATCCTGTGACCGACATGACATCCTATCCCATCCCTTGTCCCACATGGCATTCCACCATATCTCCCACATGGCATCCCACCCCATGTCCCACATGACATCCCATCCCAACCCTTGCCCCACATGGCATTCCACCATATGTCCCACATGGCATCCCATCCTGTGACCCACATGGCATTCCAACCTATGTTAAGATTGAAATTTTACATTTGTTATGGTACAAAGCTTTGACCTTTTATTTGTTTTTGTTGACAGGGGAAGGAACACTGTATAGGTGAGGAAAAGCATAAGGATGGGGTGGGTATGGGTGTGGCATGGATATGGGAGGGGGCATAGATACAGGAGGAGGCATGGATACAGGAGGGGGCGTAGATACGAGAGGGGGCGTGGATACGGGAGGGGGTGTGGATACAGGAAAAGGCGAGATATGGAAGGGGCGTGGATACGGTAGGGGGCATGGATACAGGAGGGGTCGTTTCAGGGGAAGGGAGTGGCTGGTGGTTGTTACATGCTTACGTACATTAAGATTATTATTACTATTATTATCATTATTATTACTATTATTATTACTATTATTATCATTATTATTATTATAATTATCAATATTATTACTATTATTATCATTATTATTATTATAATTATCAATATTATTATTATCATCATCATCATCATCATCATCATCATCATCATCATCATCATCATCATCATCATCATCATCATCATCATCATCATCATCATCATCATCATCATCATCATCATCATCATCATCATCATCATCATCATCATCATCATCATCATCATCATCATCATCATCATCATCATCATCATCATCATCATCATCATCATCATCATCATCATCATCATCATCATCATCATCATCATCATCATCATCATCATCATCATCATCATCATCATCATCATCATCATCATCATCATCATCATCATCATCATCATCATCATCATCATCATCATCATCATCATCATCATCATCATCATTATTATTATCATTATCATTATTATTATCATTAATATTAATATTATTATTATCATTATGATTATTATTATTACAATTTAAGGTGGTCTTACCCTGATAAGGTGTGCTTCATTCAGGTCTCCTTCATTGTAGGCATTTAGGCATGCTGATTCCTTCTTGTTTATTGTTCTATTGTTGTAACTCATTCCTTATGCTTATATTATGAAAGTACTAAATGTTCTTAATTCTATTTTGTCAAAGATGAAGTGGAAATAAATAAATAAAGACGCCGTATGGTTAAAAAGGGAGTCTTGTCTCAGTAAAATTGGTAAAATTGTGAAATTCATATCTTTTAAGATTACATCCGGCAGTGGATCGTTTCTAATTTAAAGTATAAGTTCTGTATGCATTGTGTGTTGTATATACAGTGTGCTAGACACTTCAACGGTGGTTATTGATTGGTTGTCAGTATTTGAGTATGACCAATTAGGAACATTGATTGTGTATTACTGTCCATGTTAAAACAATATTTGGCCTTTAAATTGGGGGCAGTGGTTGCACAAGACTCTATGACTTCCGTTTAACAATATCTCATTTCACTCTGAGAGATACACACTTTTTTCCTGTACCTCCACCATTCAAAGCATTAAAGCTTATGCTCTTCAAATTCATTTCAACGTCAATTTTCTGAACCCTACTAATGGAACATTTTAAAACATTCCTAATATTTTACTTAAAGGAATATTCCCATGGTTTTTTGACAAATTCTATTTGAGAAAGCATACTTTTAGAGCCAATTTGGTACCAAATTCAGGTTGATATCATATTCCGTTCAGGGGATATAGATATTTAAAGATTTCCCAATTGCATGTTAAAGAAATATTTCCATGTTTTTTTGTAAAATTCTATTCGAAAGAGCATATTCTACAGCCAATTTGGTACCAAATTCAGGTTGATATCACATTCCGTTTTAAAGATTTCCCGATTGCATGTTAAAGAAATATTTCCATGGTTTTTTGTAAAATTTCATTTGATAGAGCATACTTTTAGATCCAATTTGGTACAAAAATCAGGTTGATATCATAATCCGTTCAAGAGATATGGATTTTTAAAGATTGCCTAATTGCATTTTAAAGTTTTTGTACAGTGTGAGGAACTCAAGTTTGATGTCATAGAAGCAGTTCCATTGCAAATGTTTATGTATTTCTTTGAATGTTAATTGGTTGTTTCTGTACGAATATAATTTTGTTTTCTCCAAAAGTTATTGAAGTAGGGTATATTTTGCAATATATATAAATACCTAACTTTCATCAATTTATTTTTCTAGCAGGTTTTACTAATAAAAAAGGATGATAGATTTTAATGAAATACATCAACTTTGTGGGAGAAGGTGTTGCAGTGATGTCATACTATTTCCTAGTATTCATTTATTGGCATTTTTTGTGAAGCTGAAAATTTGAATATCTCCTGGTAGGAATAACATATGAACATGATTTTTGCACTAAATTGTTTCTTAAAATTTTCTCTTTCTTATGAAAGGTTACAACAAAAACATGAGAATATTCCTTTAAAAATATAAGATTATTCCTTTAAAAACATGGGAATATTCCTTTAAAAACATGGGAATATTCTTTACAAACATGGGATTATTCCTTTAAAAACATAGGAATATTCCTTTGAAGTTCTAGTCGTAATGTTACATTAATTCCATACTCGAGCCATGATGACCCATGTGCATATCCTTAGTTTCGTTGGCATAAGCGGATGGGATCATAATGGCACCCCTGGACAGGACACCAGTCCAGCAAAGGTTAACTTCCCAACAGTACTGGTACTCATTTACAGCTGAGTGAACTGGCAAAAACAGTGTAGAGTGACAGGAGTAAAACATGGAACTTTTCCTATACAAGCATTACTCCTTAAGCACTGAGCCACAACACCTCTTTATATACAGTTGTGTTCTTAAGCTAGACACTTTAATCTACTTGTTCTAGTCCACTCAGCTGTAAGAAGAATACCAGCTCTGCTAGGGAATTAATCTGTGATCGACTGGCGTCCCCTCCAGGGGAGTCATCGTGTTCGCATCCGCTTATACCAAGGAACCCCGGCATAAGCACCGTGGCTCAAGTATAGACTTAACCTAACAGTGATCTAAATAAATGCAACTTACCACAAAACCAGCCTTTGTTCTCGCTGTCATCCATCTTCTCCTTCCAGCTCTCGCTCCAAGAATGGGCAAAGTCAATGATCAGAACCAGCTGGATCAGGATGAAGATGAACGAGCCAGCCAAACCAAAATATCGCCAGACTGAAGAGAAATATCAGAAATTAATCAAGTATCAATTAATCGATCAATCCCCCATTAGTTAAACAGATCCCATCTTCCCTCTCAAAAATGATATAAGTTAACAACATGTAAGTAACAGAAATATCAGAAACTTATCAATCATCAAAAAATTAATCAACATCAATAAATCAATCAATCACATATTGATCCTCCATTTAATAACCTCATTCCTTCTTCCCTTTCCTGACAAAGGTGGTATCAGGTTACAATTTTGGCTAAGTAACAGAAATATCATAAATGTATCAATCATCAATGTGAGCAAGGGAGGGCAAAGTTGATGATGAGAATAAGCTGGATCACAATGAAGATGAAACAGCCGGCCAAACCAAAATATCGCCAGACTGAAGAAAAACATCATCAATTAACCATTTAATTAATCAATCAATCAATATTTGATCAATTAATGGATTATTTACTTAATTATGCTGCTCTTACAGAAATTACACACAGCAGTTACAGCTTTGATTGAGTGTATATAGTAATTGTATGAGAAAATTGAATAGATCAATAGCATTTTATATCTATGTTTAATTCACAAACCTAGATTCAATGCAGACGTCGCAACCCCTGCCCCCTCCCCGGTCTCTAAAACAAAAAACTGACGGAACTTTCATGATCAGAAATAATATTTCAAAACAGCTATACTGTATCATTAAAAAATGATGACCACATCCATTTCATCTGCATTACCTTACCCTTTTCAAATGTTCCATAAGGAATCCAGAATGAGCCAATGATGATTCCAATCAGGATGAGAAACTTGAATAGCCAAAATCTGTCAAAAGAAAATAACAATCAGTATAGGCACATTTCCTATGAAAATAAGTCAACCACAACTCAATTGACGTCTCTTAGGAAATAAGCTACTCCCACCATAGCAACAGAGTAACTACAGTAGGAGAGGCAAACAAACCTCAAATCCATAATCATGCATTACCAATGCATTGACATTTAGATGTTCGCGAGGCCTTCCGCAAGTTTTGATCCATTTATGGCATTTCTCCGGATCTTCAGGTTTTGGCAAAAGGAATAAACAAAATTCTGTTTGCTAACTGTTCTAGGTAACAAGAATCGTATTTAGTCTGCAGCGAGCCCATAGGCATAATCCTTGTTCACCATCTTGTTGACACTCAGTCTGTGTGTGCAGAAATTTGTTTGTGCAGTATATTGCATTGACTGCATCAGCATGTGCCGCTAGCTAGCTGCACTGTACCAGTACCACATAACATTTTTGCTCCACTTAGTTACACAGATTTTGTTGGTAGGCAAATTCGTGCAGTGATTGGTTAAAAAAAATGTCAATTAACTAACTCAGAGAGCTTAATTATCACATTATACAGCATCCAATTAAAATAAACTACTACCCTTTTGGCATCTAACCTAACAAATCTTTATTCAAAACCAAAGATTGCCTTTCACTGCCATATTTCCAGTAAAATAAAATCAAAAGAAGTCCAAGCGCAAATAACTTCTGTTTGTCACTATTTGTTTGTTTGTTTGTTTGGTGAGGGCTTAATGGCATCACGGCAGTGAGGGTCAAATTGTGCCTGAGAGGTTAGATCATTCTAAAGGTGGTAAGAAAAGAAAATAGGGGGAAACTAAGAGAAACACGGGGACTAAAAGCCAGAAAGCTGGGATCGAGAGAGGAAGTGCATGGGTAAGTAAATATGGGCAAAATTAAAGAGGAGAGAAACACGGGGACTAAAAGCCAGAAAGCTGGGATCGAGAGAGGAAGTGCATGGGTAAGTAAATATGGGCAAAATTAAAGAGGAGGAAAGAAGGGGGAGGGGGAAGACTACATGTAAATATGGTTGTAAAGGAAAGCATGATGAAGGAAGGAGATAATTTTATCCGGAGGGTTTTTCTGGAAGAGCCTGGCTATTAAGTTGTGGGGGCGAGGGAAGCTCTGGGAAGGTTGTACAGGGGCAGGCTATTAAGTTGTGGGGCGAGGGAAGCTCTGGGAAGGTTGTACAGGGGGCAGGCTATTAAGTTGTGGGGGGCGAGGGAAGCTCTGGGAAGGTTGTACAGGGGGCAGGCAAGGAGGACGTGGTGGACTGTGAGGGTGCAATGGCAATTGTTGCAGAGGGGTGGGGGCCAATTTAAATAATCTAAATGCTTAGCTGCTTCGTACGGTTTCAGAATTGTGTAAATTGTACATATGTTTGCACATTACTGCACAGTTATTTTTCCATAAAATTTCACTTCATATTAGATACTGTATATTGTGAATATTGTGAAGATTGAAATCCCCTCCCCGTTTTAGTGTTTATAATGGCAAAAGGATTTAATCCTGGATTATAAAAACATAAAACCAGGATTGATGATTTTCTTATCTTGAAATCAATTGTCCAAGAGTAACTTTTGTGCTTAACTTTATCACAACATATTTTTTCTTTCTTTCTATGAAAAGCACTTTTGAGTATTTTAGTGGTGGGTTAATATGGTGGCCTCACACCTAGCAACAGTAAGATAATCATTTCCCAAGCATTTATTACCTACAGTAGGCTTAGATTAAAGGATACATATCTTATGATTTTCTTATAAAGAAAATATCAACATAAATATGCAAATATTAGGCACAATTATATCATAATTGCCAATTTTTTGAGTTTTTATCATTTCTAGTAAATAATGAAAATGGCAGATTTTTTTTACATATTTAGATTGTTTGTGAAATTTGCTTTCCAATGATACCAGTCTAAAAAAAAGAAAAAAAAAATCTCAAAGCAAAATATGCAAACACAATAAAAATAACAATTAATAATCAGCGCTGTAATTACTTGCGGAAAAACAAAGCTGTGCATCCGGCTCGGTTTGCGAACTCAGGCCATTCATGTGAACTTCCCGAATGTTAATTGCTGCACTAGACTGGGTATGTCTTAGTGTGTGCACTTGTTTTAACACTTAAATTGTGCTATGAACGAATAGGGGGTAGTTGCTCTTTGTGTTTTCGATAGAAAATTGGTGAAATAAGCTTTCTAACAATATTTTTGGCGTGGGGCAGTTGTATTGGAATCAAAAACTACGATTTTTGCCAAATTTTGTCAAAAAGACTAAAAATCATGATACTGTAGTTTTCACAACTTTTGCCCAAAAAAGATATTGATGATTGAGGGCAGTCAATATTCGACCAGAATTGAATGTATTGATGTCTTTGTAAGTTCCTCATAGATTTTTAGGAAAAAGCAAGGTCTGGAAGTATGGCAACTAATTCTTTGAAGGAAAAAAAAGAAAAAAATTAGTAAACTTTGTGCATTTAATTTTTTTTCTCTATTTTAACCCATCTTTTTTCAAAAAGCTTTCAACATCAAAAAGTTACATTTTCTAAAAGAAATATTTGAGTTCTTTCAAATGATACCAGGATCACTGCTGTGGGCCTATTTGACAAAGTAAAATAATTTTTTGAAAAGTGTGTGCTCTATCGGTCATGTCATGACCGTGTGGATCACGAAGGGTAATAAACTAGAAAGCCAAAATTTTCCTAAATCAATACAGAACATGACTTACATTTGCACAAAGTTTGCCGAATTTGAAATGCCAAAATTTATGACGATACAGGTACTGGAACTTTTTCATACTTACTCAGCCAACTTACTAACACCACTACTGTCTACTTTACTATCACCACTACTGTCTACTTTACTATCACCACTACTGTCTACTTTACTTTACTATCACCACTACAGTCTACTTTACTTTACTTGCAGACTGTGATCACTTCACAGATACACGATCAACAAAATATAGGAGGAAAGTTAAATCCTAGCTAATAATATCGTTGACAATTGACAGCCTGCATCCAAAACAACATCAAAACTTTCACATACACTGTACAGTGTACGTACATTGTGCATAGGGTCTATGTACTAGCCTTTATGTGTTAATGGCAGCACTACGGGCATGTTGAATCATTCGGCCGTTAGTCTCGTAGTTGTGTCATTTTTCTTTTATTTATGAGTAATTGAAAATCATTTTTGTGTGAAATAAAACTTTAAATCGCATCAGAGAGGTAAGATGTTCATGATTTTAGTTATATTAATGAAAAACTCTGGCATAAAATTCCACATGCTATATCTATATCTTACGACGCAGGTACAACCTTTGTCGTAAGAAATTTCAGCCATGGCGTAAAATACGACAAATTTGTCGTTAACCCAATCTCTGATCACCACCACTATCTACTTTACTTTACTATCACCACTACTGTCTACTTTACTTTACTATCACCACTACTGTCTACTTTACTTTACTATCACCACTACTGTCTACTTTACTTTACTATCACCACTACTGTCTACTTTACTTTACTATCACCACTACTGTCTACTTTACTTCACTATCACCACTACAGTCTACTTTACTTTACTATTACTACTACTGTCTACTTTACTATCACCACTACTGTCTACTTTACTTTACTATCACCACTACTGTCTACTTTACTTTACTATCACCACTACTGTCTACTTTACTTTACTATCACCACTACTGTCTACTTTACTTTACTATCACCACTACTGTCTACTTTACTTCACTATCACCACTACAGTCTACTTTACTTTACTATTACTACTACTGTCTACTTTACTATCACCACTACTGTCTACTTTACTTTACTATCACCACTACTGTCTACTTTACTTTACTATCACCACTACTGTCTACTTTACTTTACTATCACCACTACAGTCTACTTTACTTTACTATCACCACTACTGTCTACTTTACTTTACTATCACCACTACTGTCTACTTTACTTTACTATCACCACTACTGTCTACTTTACTTACTATCACCACTACTGTCTACTTTACTTTACTATCACCACTACAGTCTACTTTACTTTACTATCACCACTACTGTCTACTTTACTTTACTATCACCACTACTGTCTACTTTACTTTACTATTACTACTACTGTCTACTTTACTATCACCACTACTGTCTACTTTACTTTACTATCACCACTACTGTCTACTTTACTTTACTATCACCACTACTGTCTACTTTACTATCACCACTACTGTCTACTTTACTTTACTATCACCACTACTGTCTACTTTACTTTACTATCACCACTACTGTCTACTTTACTTTACTATCACCACTAGTCTACTTTACTTTACTATCACCACTACTGTCTACTTTACTTTACTATTACTACTACTGTCTACTTTACTATCACCACTACTGTCTACTTTACTTTACTATCACCACTACTGTCTACTTTACTTTACTATCACCACTACTGTCTACTTTACTTACTATCACCACTACTGTCTACTTTACTTTACTATCACCACTACAGTCTACTTTACTTTACTATCACCACTACTGTTTACTTTACTATCACCACTACAGTCTACTTTACTTTACTATCACCACTACTGTCTACTTTACTTCACTATCACCACTACTGTCTACTTTACTTTACTATCACCACTACTGTCTACTTTACTTTACTATCACCACTACTGTCTACTTTACTTTACTATCACCACTACTGTCTACTTTACTTACTATCACCACTACTGTCTACTTTACTTTACTATCACCACTACAGTCTACTTTACTTTACTATCACCACTACTGTCTACTTTACTTTACTATCACCACTACTGTCTACTTTACTTTACTATTACTACTACTGTCTACTTTACTATCACCACTACTGTCTACTTTACTTTACTATCACCACTACTGTCTACTTTACTTTACTATCACCACTACTGTCTACTTTACTTTACTATCACCACTACTGTCTACTTTACTTTACTATCACCACTACTGTCTACTTTACTTTACTATCACCACTACTGTCTACTTTACTTTACTATCACCACTAGTCTACTTTACTTTACTATCACCACTACTGTCTACTTTACTTTACTATTACTACTACTGTCTACTTTACTATCACCACTACTGTCTACTTTACTTTACTATCACCACTACTGTCTACTTTACTTTACTATCACCACTACTGTCTACTTTACTTACTATCACCACTACTGTCTACTTTACTTTACTATCACCACTACAGTCTACTTTACTTTACTATCACCACTACTGTTTACTTTACTATCACCACTACAGTCTACTTTACTTTACTATCACCACTACTGTCTACTTTACTTCACTATCACCACTACTGTCTACTTTACTTTACTATCACCACTACTGTCTACTTTACTTTACTATCACCACTACTGTCTACTTTACTTTACTATCACCACTACTGTCTACTTTACTTTACTATCACCACTTCTGTCTACTTTACTTTACTATCACCACTACAGTCTACTTTACTTTACTATCACCACTACAGTCTACTTTACTTTACTATCACCACTACTGTCTACTTTACTTTACTATCACCACTTCTGTCTACTTTACTTTACTATCACCACTACTGTCTACTTTACTATCACCACTACAGTCTACTTTACTTTGCTATCACCACTACTGTCTACTTTACTTTACTATCACCACTACTGTCTACTTTACTTTACTATCACCACTTCTGTCTACTTTACTTTACTATCACCACTACAGTCTACTTTACTTTACTATCACCACTACTGTCTACTTTACTATCACCACTACTGTCTACTTTACTTTACTATCACCACTACAGTCTACTTTACTTTACTATCACCACTACTGTTTACTTTACTATCACCACTACAGTCTACTTTACTTTACTATCACCACTACTGTCTACTTTACTTCACTATCACCACTACTGTCTACTTTACTTCACTATCACCACTACTGTCTACTTTACTTTACTATCACCACTACTGTCTACTTTACTTTACTATCACCACTACTGTCTACTTTACTTTACTATCACCACTACTGTCTACTTTACTTTACTATCACCACTTCTGTCTACTTTACTTTACTATCACCACTACAGTCTACTTTACTTTACTATCACCACTACAGTCTACTTTACTTTACTATCACCACTACTGTCTACTTTACTTTACTATCACCACTTCTGTCTACTTTACTTTACTATCACCACTACTGTCTACTTTACTATCACCACTACAGTCTACTTTACTTTGCTATCACCACTACTGTCTACTTTACTTTACTATCACCACTACTGTCTACTTTACTTTACTATCACCACTTCTGTCTACTTTACTTTACTATCACCACTACAGTCTACTTTACTTTACTATCACCACTACAGTCTACTTTACTTTACTATCACCACTACTGTCTACTTTACTTTACTATCACCACTTCTGTCTACTTTACTTTACTATCACCACTACTGTCTACTTTACTATCACCACTACAGTCTACTTTACTTTGCTATCACCACTACTGTCTACTTTACTTTACTATCACCACTACTGTCTACTTTACTTTACTATCACCACTTCTGTCTACTTTACTTTACTATCACCACTACAGTCTACTTTACTTTACTATCACCACTACTGTCTACTTTACTATCACCACTACTGTCTACTTTACTTTACTATCACCACTACTGTCTACTTTACTTTACTATCACCACTACTGTCTACTTTACTTTACTATCACCACTACAGTCTACTTTACTTTACTATCACCACTACTGTTTACTTTACTATCACCACTACAGTCTACTTTACTTTACTATCACCACTACTGTCTACTTTACTTCACTATCACCACTACTGTCTACTTTACTTCACTATCACCACTACTGTCTACTTTACTTTACTATCACCACTACTGTCTACTTTACTTTACTATCACCACTACTGTCTACTTTACTTTACTATCACCACTACTGTCTACTTTACTTTACTATCACCACTTCTGTCTACTTTACTTTACTATCACCACTACAGTCTACTTTACTTTACTATCACCACTACAGTCTACTTTACTTTACTATCACCACTACTGTCTACTTTACTTTACTATCACCACTTCTGTCTACTTTACTTTACTATCACCACTACTGTCTACTTTACTATCACCACTACAGTCTACTTTACTTTGCTATCACCACTACTGTCTACTTTACTTTACTATCACCACTACTGTCTACTTTACTTTACTATCACCACTTCTGTCTACTTTACTTTACTATCACCACTACAGTCTACTTTACTTTACTATCACCACTACTGTCTACTTTACTATCACCACTACTGTCTACTTTACTTTACTATCACCACTACTGTCTACTTTACTTTATTATCACCACTACTGTCTACTTTACTTTACTATCACCACTAGTCTACTTTACTTTACTATCACCACTACTGTCTACTTTACTATCACCACTACTGTCTACTTTACTTTACTATTACTACTACTGTCTACTTTACTATCACCACTACTGTCTACTTTACTTTACTATCACCACTACTGTCTACTTTACTTTACTATCACCACTACTGTCTACTTTACTTTACTATCACCACTACTGTCTACTTTACTTTACTATCACCACTACTGTCTACTTTACTTTACTATCACCACTACTGTCTACTTTACTTTACTATCACCACTACAGTCTATTTTACTTTACTATCACCACTACTGTCTACTTTACTTTACTATTACTACTACTGTCTACTTTACTATCACCACTACTGTCTACTTTGCTTTACTATCACCACTACAGTCTACTTTACTTTACTATCACCACTACTGTCTACTTTACTTTACTATCACCACTACTGTCTACTTTACTTTACTATCACCACTACTGTCTACTTTACTTACTATCACCACTACTGTCTACTTTACTTTACTATCACCACTACAGTCTACTTTACTTTACTATCACCACTACTGTCTACTTTACTATCACCACTACAGTCTACTTTACTTTACTATCACCACTACTGTCTACTTTACTTCACTATCACCACTACTGTCTACTTTACTTTACTATCACCACTACTGTCTACTTTACTTTACTATCACCACTACTGTCTACTTTACTTTACTATCACCACTACTGTCTACTTTACTTTACTATCACCACTTCTGTCTACTTTACTTTACTATCACCACTACAGTCTACTTTACTTTACTATCACCACTACAGTCTACTTTACTTTACTATCACCACTACTGTCTACTTTACTTTACTATCACCACTTCTGTCTACTTTGCTTTACTATCACCACTACTGTCTACTTTACTATCACCACTACAGTCTACTTTGCTTTACTATCACCAATACTGTCTACTTTACTTTACTATCACCACTACTGTCTACTTTACTTTACTATCACCACTTCTGTCTACTTTGCTTTACTATCACCACTACAGTCTACTTTACTTTACTATCACCACTACAGTCTACTTTGCTTTACTATCACCACTACTGTCTACTTTGCTTTACTATCACCACTACTGTCTACTTTACTTTACTATCACCACTACTGTCTACTTTACTTTACTATCACCACTACTGTCACCACTTTACTTTACTATCACCACTACTGTCTACTTTGCTTTACTATCACCACTACTGTCTACTTTACTATCACCACTACAGTCTACTTTACTTTACTATCACCACTACTGTCTACTTCACTTTACTATCACCACTACTGTCTACTTTACTTTACTCTCACCACTACTGTCTACTTTACTTCACTATCACCACTACTGTCTACTTTACTTCACTATCACCACTACTGTCTACTTTACTATCACCACCACTGTCTACTTTACTTTGCTATCACCACTACTGTCTACTTTACTATCACCACTACTGTCTACTTTACTTTACTATCACCACTACTGTCTACTTTACTTTACTATCACCACTACTGTCTACTTTACTTTACTATCACCACTTCTGTCTACTTTACTTTACTATCACTTTTACTGTCTATAATTTACAAAATCCCAATTATTGCTGACATTGTTATCTTAAGATCAATAATACCACAAATGAACATGGGAAGAAAAAAAATTATATATAAAAAGAATAATAATTGTTTACCCATTCTGGATGGATGCCCTAGGATCTGAGCTTCTTTTAACACACAGCATGATGACAGACAAAAGAATAAAGAAACAAGTCATCCCAAAGCACACACGATAAACGGCCTTGTACCCGACCAGCAAGGAACAGTTATCGATGACGGTACCATTTTTCGCTTCTGGAAACAGAATTGTTACAGCATCTGAAAGCCCACTACCTTCACACAGGAAAGGAATCTGTGGAGAAAATGGGAGTCCCCCTGACTTAATTGTTCCCTTCCTTCTCCTAAAATATTTCATCAATCTTCTGGTTCTTTCCAAAGAAAATCATTTGTGACCAACCTTTAAAATTTGAATTACAATGGCATGGTAAATCCTTCTGGCAACTTGGAGCATACTGAATCATGTGTACAGAAATGTAGTACCAACATGTTTTTCCAGAGTAGCTACAGTATGGCAAGTATTGTTCCACAAAATTAATATAAGAACTTACCAAAGACTTGAAATATTAATTCATGCCAACAAATATAGATTTATTGACAATGCACTGTACTATACCCCACCAATACTTTTATGGAGGTATAGAGATATCCATCACAATTTCTTCAATCAAAAATTCTTCCTACAGTACAAATTTTTCATGCCACATTGAAAACTTTATGTACTAAACTCATTTTCACATTCAGACAACTGTTATGTGTTTTTCCCATCATTTTAACCAGCTTTTGATGTTAGCCTATATGCGGTTTACTCCTTTGGACTTAGCATAGCATAGTATAGCAAGGTTTAACGTCCCGAAAGCATCCAGTGCTGGACATTATATCAAGACGGCCACGGCCTTTGATAACCAGTTGTAAACTCACTGGTTGCAGACCCACCAGCAAAACACTTGGCCGGTCATCCAAAGCTTATAGGTAATGTAAACTTTTAATAATTTTCTAAACTGCCAGTGCAAGAGAAGCTTGAATGAAAAAATAAGCTGTCCACAGGACAAGAGCTTCCAGAATTCATGGTTGTCCTGACAACTTTAGTTTTTAGGTGTCCTGGACAATTTGTCAAAACCCTTCCCTTGACATTGCTATAATATACAGGGGGTCGAATTTGCCACTTTCCGCTGTTCCAGGAGCAGTGCTTTTTATGCAGGAACAGTGAATTTTCAAACATTACTGTTCCAGTTGATTGGGTTCTTTTTACAAGCATGTGGCATCAGTGATCAATAACTTGATTTCTGCTCAAAAAAGTACATGTTGTCAAACAAGATTATCAATAAAATAATTTCTTCTCCAAAGAAAAAGCTTTTCCCACCTTGCCTGCAATTGTCAGCACAATCAATTATGACTACACATGTGCAAGACTACTTGCACGAGTTAGCCTTGCACGAGTATGTCTGTATGCAACTGGATGTCTGTAACATCATGTTATACTAATAACTGATATACATATATTTGCACATATTGAACAGTAAAGTAGTTGTAAATTAAGCCATTTTGAAAAAAGGAATTTGTCCTGTGATCGATAAAAAAGTTGGAACAGTGAAATCTGATCCGGAGCAGTATTTTTTGAGAAAGTACTGTTCCGTAGAACAGTGGCAAAAATTTAAAATTTTGACCCATGTTAGATATGAGAAGGCTTCTAACCTTTGCAAGGGCTTCAGACAACCCAGGTGTAACCATCAATATGCAACTGATGGCGCCAGCTAAAAAGAAGAGTCCATACACAAGGCGTGTTGAGGAGGAGTTCTTGCATGATGGGCATGCTGCACAGCAACAAGAACAGGCTGTTCCTGTCACACAGCAGAAAAGCTACAAGAAAAAACAATCATACAGTATGAAGTCCATGATCAAACAAGACGATAAATTACATAAACACATTATTTTGACCAAAAAAAAAACTGATATATACAGAACATACATAAAAAATGTATTCAAAAAATACCAAATGATGATAATGACCTAAACAGAAATTTGGTACATGGAAACTGGATCTATGGATTCAAATCATGATGCACGTGTTTTGAACATTTGCTTACTGGAAAAATATTTTAAAGGAATTTTCCTCGCAATGTTATAAAGTTTTATGACAAGGGGTAGGCAAGTTTTCTTTGATCTCACTTAATCAAGACCCGTTTTACAAGATGAAAAATTGACAAAAGAATACACAGTTAATCTTGAATCATGGTGATCAGTACATTTACTTGTAAATAAATATTACCTGATTAGTCAAATAAATTTTGTAAAAAAGAAAATAACATTTCAAAATACACATGAAAAAAGGTTTCAACAAAGCTTAAATTCAGGATGCTTCGTAAACACCAAGGCCATTTTTGCCAGAGGACTGGATTAAACAGTACTTCCGGGGTGCAGTGTTCACATTAACTTAAGGTGCGCGATTGCAAAATTCCCACACATATTATCATATTCCCCCTCAAAAATAATTAACGGAAAAATTGTACCAAATTTGGCATGTTTTTAGCCAAATTTGCCTTTTTTCTGCCAAATTTGGAACTATCAGGCCAAATTTGGAACTATCAGGCCAAATTTGGAACTATCAGGCCAAATTTGGAACTATCAGGCCAAATTTGTATATTGTGATCAATTTTTCTCTAATAAGTTCAATCCCCCTTTTATCAAAAACCCTTCCGTTTAAAAAAAATCCCCCACCCCTAATTTTTTTTTATAGGCATAACATTAGTGGAAAATTTTGTTGATATTTGCTTCTTTCATAAAAATCTCTCCCACCCCTGGTCATCCAACTCAATCATATGAGTCTTAACCTGCGTTGATCAATACTCTAATTTCCGAAACAAAATTCCCAAAATAACATAAGGAACTAGCATACAACCTTAACACTAGGCTTTCCAATCAATTTCTATCATGGTAGGATAAATGCAACATTTATCACAAAAACTCACCCCTGTCAATCCACAACCGAGACACATTTCGCCCGCCTGTACACTATTCTTTAATGAGGGTTAAAAATAAAACAAAAATTTAATACATATATTTAATACGAAACAATGAAAATATCTTAAAGAGACGTTTTGGACAGCTTTCTCGACAAAAGATAACTGCGTATCAACGCGAAAATGGTTCACCGAAAAATGTTTATTTACTGAAATGACGTCATCAACATATGACCGACAGGATATGTTTATCATTTGTTCAAACGGGGAGTTACTCATGGTTCAAACGCTCAAATCGGGATAGAAAGAAGAAAATTGAGCTCCGTATGAATAATCTATGCTTTGTCATTTAATAACTAAATGAGTTGTCATTTTGGTAATAAGTTATGAAATGACAGGTTTTTTTTTTTTATTTTATCTTTTATTTTAATTTAATACAAACAACTTTCGGGTGATAACGTGAGTTCAGAATCATGATGTTTTGGGGGTTTTGGGCTCTCAAACTGTCAAACTGGTTTTCTTTTTGTATAAATCAATAACTGTTTTAAGACAATTTTGTCCAATTCGTGATAAAAATAATGTTTGGGGAAAATATTTTATAAGTATTACACTTCAATTTTCTCCTTTTCTATGCAATAATCTGCAAAGTAGACACAAGATAGAGAAAAAAAGAAAAAAAAGTATTTTGTTAGTTTGAAAATGTATATAATTTGTATGTTACACATATGCATTATTATTCTATAGAAAAAAAATAGCATAGCATAGCATGGTTTAACGTCCCGAAAGCATCCAGTGCTGGACATTATATCAAGCAGCCACGGTCTTTGATAACCAGTAGTAAACTCACTGGTGCAGACCCACCGGGTCATTGTGTCATTGTCATTGTCATTAATGTTGCCGCCCAGTGAATTTTCTGAAGAAAATGAATTGAATGATTTTGTGGTGGGAAGGGGGAGGCTCATCGAGGAAATTATGTTGAGGTAAAAGAGAACACCCTTTTCAGTATACGGTAAAAGATACATGGATTGAAACCTAATTATCAGCAGCTATGCCCAGACCACATGCTTAAAATCATTAAGACTAAATTGGTAAAAGCCTGGAGTTAATACTAACATAGAAATAAAGACTCAAAATGACAAATTACATATAAAATGGTTAGAATAGCAAAAGTATTTGCCTAAAATTATCGTTCAATATTCATGTGACACGTGGTAACAGTTTGAAGTTGACCAAAGAGTTCTCACGAATAAATATTGTACAACAGACAGATATGTCGATGTTCACCCTATACCGCATCGCGTGCCTAAGTGGTATATAGCCATAATTAACCTATGCACTTTTTTTCCACGAGACCAAACACATTCAATATTTCGGATAATAATCAACATATTTGATTAATCATGATCTACAACTTTCCAATTTCCAGAAATATGATCTTAAATTTTCCACTTTCCGTTGTTCTTGGTATGATTATGTTCTTATAACGCCCAAATGTTTATCCTCATTCAATCTTCATCAAAAATGGTCAATTTTTCGAGGCTGTAGATTTACAAAAAGAAATCCTTATCAGCAATTTTCGGACTAATAAAAGTTTCTGATAAAGGGAAGGGAGATCCACTAAAGTGAGGCTACTGTTGTATATGTTATCAAAATAAGTCGACCGAAAAGTGCCCCTAAACTGTTTCCGGTATCTTCCATATGTGGCCCTAATGATAATTGATGGGATACTTATAAGGTATACTTTGCATATACTGATATATGTATCTTGAACAGTTCAAGGGCGTAGCCAGAGGGGCATGAGTCCATCCCCCACCATTTCTCTGTTTCTGAGACCCTCGCCTCCCCTGTTGCCCACCCAAATGAAATGACAGAATATAGTGTAATTGTTCATTGCATCATTAATCTCGCCCTCGCAAAATGTAACCCTGCCCCACTCTTGCCTTCCCCCAAATGTCAGCGCCTAGCTACGCCACTGTGTTTCTTGACTGGGAACAGTAGGGTCTATAATTGATATACAACAAATTATCAACTACACACAACAAATTTCACACGTTGGGCCAATGGTATAGATAAAGGTTGGCATATGTTACCAATGTTGGACCCAATTGGATTAATGCTAACGTTTCTAGAAAATTTATAGAAACTGCTTGAAAATTGACGAAAATTTCCAAAAAATGAAAACAAATTGAAGCAAATTTCATAAATATTGAAAACAACTTTTCGTTAGTCTGTTAGTTGAAGAAATCTTCCCGAAAATGCAGATGGAAATTTCACAAAGATTGAAGCAAATTTTTCAAAGTGAAGAAAAATTTACAAAAATTGAAGAAAATTTCCCAAAAATAAAGGAAATTGCGCAAAAATTGAAAGAAATTTCACGAAAATCAAGAAAATTGAAACAAAAACACAGGGCCTGATGTTGGTTTGAACATGGACAGACGGATGCTTTCAATTTCATTAATTCAAATTTTCATATAAGGGGCTACTCATATTTTTGAGGGGGCGAAATGATATTTTTGTCCCCTAGCATTTCATCTGAGTCTGAGGGGGCGATCGCCCCCTTGACCCCGTGATCTGCGCCTATGTCGTCATCATCATCATCATCATTATCATCATCATCATCATCATCATCATCATCATCATCATCATCATCATCATCATCATCATCATCATCATCATCATCATCATCATCATCAACATCATTATCATCGTCGTCATCATCATCGTCATCGTCATAGTCGTCGTCATCATCATCATCATCATCGACTGCGGTCGAGATCAAAGACACTCTGATACGCCACCCTGGTTTACCAGCCATACATCGAGTCATCTTCAAATCCGAGTCCAGTGTCACTTGAAATTGTGTGTGGGTACGTGAGTAGTCGCCTCCTCCTTGCTGGGCATGGTAGCCCCCAGAATAGGACGTCAGATGTTAACTGGCTCTTATCCACAAAGCAGTATCCAGCAAAGCTAGCAGTCTCCTAGCAAGAATTGTCGAGATCGGTGGGATATCTGCGTAGATGTCACCTCTCAGGTAGATACTGACTCTAAATAACACGAGATGACCCTACGGATTGCCAGAGGACATTCAACCATCACGTATAATATAGGGAATAATCCTTCAAAGAGTAATTGTTAACATACATTTGACGGTCCCAACGGAACTCTGCTATTTTCATAATTTCAGGAAGTGTTTTGTTGGAATGTGTGAAGTGTAGTGCGTTTGGCTCATCATTCATAAATTCATGTCTTTTGAATCTTTGCCGAATTATTTGTATCGGATCCGGACAATACCCAACTAAAGAATGTAAATGTTTCCTGCCTTAATTCATGAAAGCCGACAGTTATCGTTAACATTAGTCTGTATACTAGTATGAACCAATTCCGGCGGATTGATACATCGTTTGTGTGGGTATTCTTATTTTTATTTTACTTTCTGTAAGTCATACGGATGACACTTGGCATTTTTGGACCGAACAGAAATGATCACATTTTCGAAAGAAAATAATCCAGAATTTTTTTTCAAATTCGTTTTCGTGATCACTGTTATTTCTCAAAGTCACAGTGACTGATCCGTGCCGGTGCCCTATAGGATTTATACCGATTGAATAGGCAGAGGGATGTAACTAATTAATAAACCAAAACAAGCACATACGTCAAAGAGTGTTGTCTTTCTATGATTTTGTTTTTAAACTCTAAGTGAAAATGCCTGAGATGCAGCTGGTTCCTGTTCGTTCAGACCTTACCAGTGTACCTTATAATTACACAAGAAGACCAACCCACGGTTACGGTAGGGGACATCAGAAATATTTTCGTTCCCCAAACGCAACAGATCACAACAGACCACCAAGTTTTTCGACCTTTTCAAATCTTGCGGATAATGTTTTCGGTTTGTGGGATAGAACAAAGAAAAATTTCCATTCAAAAGGTAAGTGCGCCTATTTTCTCTCTTGTATATGCTTCTGTATCTTTCAAGGAAGCAAAGAATTACAATAAGGGAATGAAAATAATTGCATCAAACAATTGTTTGAATCAACTGATATGGACTTATCGAACGTTAAGAACGAAATGTGAACTAGCACAGTTTCCTTCGAAACGAAATAATTAATGCAAGTAAAATTGTATTTGAGAAAAGCCACGACTTATCACAGTCATTACTCTTTTTCTTCTTGTAAATAAGACCAGGAGTGTAGCAAACTTTCATAAAAGTGTATGTGTGTGTGGAGAGGGGAAGCGGGGTGGGGTGGGGTGCACCTTTACGAGACACTTTCCAAGTCATCTGCGTATATATATATATATATATATATATATATATATATATATATATATATATATATATATATATATATATATATATATATATATATATATATATATATATATATATATATATATATATATATATATATATATATATATATATGTATATATATATATATATATATATATATATATATATATATATATATATATATATATATATATATATATATATATATATATATATATATATATATATATATATATATATATATATATATATATATATATATATATATATATATATATATATATATATATATATATATATAATCCCTGTCTGTCGATAATAAAGTAAAGTAAAACAAGCAATTCATTTTTAGAGAGGGACAATTTTTCCAATGGGGACACATTCCCCGTACATTTCGCTGCCCCTGCCATGCCATGTTTGATTGTTTCCAAACATTAAACATGACAATAAAGTGTACAACAGCAGAAAACAGGAGTGTACACTATCTGGGCGTGACTATCACTTCATGGTTCTCTTCTATAAATTTTGGGCTCATGACTTTTACGAATCGTAGGTACATTTTTCAATTCACGAGTAAGGGCTGTATGCAGTTTTTAAAAGTAAATTTCTAAAGCCAACTTATATACGTTTGGTACTTTGCTTAAGGTAGTATCACCACTACATGTTCGGCAATAGACTAAGACTGACGAAGACGGTGGTAGTGGGTGACGTATTTGCTTTACGGAAGTGGGACAAGTTATTGTCATTTAAACCATAATACTCTTTCAATGTGCCAGCGTTGGTAACTTTTCGTTGTCACACAAGCCTGGACGAAATGATGTAAATGAAGGACTTTAAGATTGTTAAAGAATGTTTATCTTACCGTTTATCTGACTGCATATCTTCATTTATCAAATTAGAAAACCATAAAAACTGCAAAATTGGTCTTTCTGATTTATATTCCCCTCAAGGGTGCAATTTAAATGTCAGTTTATTTATTGCTTTCTTCTCGGGGAATTGTTTCAAAGAAATATTGCCGTCATCATCATCATCATCATCATCATCATCATCATCATCATCATCATCATCATCATCATCATCATCATCATCATCATCATCATCATCATCAGCAGCATCAGCATCAGCATCAGCATCAGCATCATCATCATCATTATCATCATCATCATCATCATCATCATCATCCATCATCATCATCATCGTCATCGTCTTCATCATCATCATCATCATCATCATCATCATCATCATCATCATCATCATCATCATCATCATCATCATCATCATCATCATCATCATCATCATCGTCATCATCATCATCATCATCACCATCATCATCATCATCATCATCATCATCATCATCATCATCATCATCATCATCATCATCGTCATCGTCATCATCATCATCATCATCACCATCACCATCATCATCATCATCATCATCATCATCATCATCATCATCATCATCATCATCATCATCATCATCATCATCATCATCATCATCATCATCATCATCATCATCATCATCATCATCATCATCATCATCATCATCATCATCATCATCAGCATCATCATCAGCATCACATCATCATCATGTTGATATGCATATTTAATGCACGGGGAAAATAACTTTGACCCGAGTCAAATGACCTTAGGAGGGTCATTGGCGAGTACAAAGTCATTTGAACCGTTTATTAAATACGCATATAAACACAATAACAAAACAGTTTCTTCTTTAAAGAAAAAAAAATGCAATGTTATATTGTTTAATTTAAAATGCATAGAAATGAATAAAAAAGAATGAAAAACGAGGAAAGTTTACACACGTTTTTTGGCTTCAAAGTTTGTTAAGAAATTAACCTGTTGCAAAAATGGACTGAGCGAAATTCTGAAAGTCGTGTGTTACATGAATTTAATGCACGGGTCATGACAAAGCAAATACTCCATTGAAATTATATAACTGCCTTTGCTGTCATTTTGTGTATTGATAATAGGAGAGGATCTTTTCTTTGCATCAGCGCCGTGTGCATAATTCTCCTTCACGACGTGTGTGTGTATGTGTGGGTGTGTGTGTGTGGTGGGAGGGGGGGGTGAACATAGGGTCATATCTTTTCTCCACAAAATATAGAACAGTGTTTTCCACCTTTTCAAAACCTTATAAATTTTTTGAAATTTTGCTGGAAAGTGGGGGACATGTCCCACTGTCCCCTAAAAAAATACGGCCCTGTTTTTGTATCTCAAAAGGCAAGCTCACACTCTTAAAAAAAAAAAAGGTTCTAGAGACGAGAAGGTTCCAAATACGTGACAAGTTGGAACTTTTTTGTTCTAAGGAACTCTTAGATGATAATCTTTGAAGACCCCAAGAAGGTTCCAAGTACGTGACAAGCTAGAACTGTTTTCCTTGAGAGTGTAGGTAGATTATACTGCAGCTCTCGTTCAACGAAAGCATTTTGGCACATCTACTGTACTATGTAGGCCTACTAACTCAGAGCGTTGCAGTAAGTTGGAAATCCCCCAAGAATCACGCAGTCAAACACAACCTGTTTCCCCCCTCCAACAGTGAATCAGCGGAAAGCCTCATTAAGTGGCTGTTATAATTAACTTGATTCATTAACACTTCCAGCTTTGTCTAGGGATAAACTTAAGAGATGGGAAGCATGACAGGAAGTATGAATTCAACGGACTATAGCTTCTGCGAAGCCTCGTATTACAATGGCAAATCCATCATTTTATAATTGTTTACAAAACTATATTGTTCATATTGAAATATGTAGGCCATTTATAAACAATAATGGGAGAAAAAAAGAGAAAAGTTTGTTTAATTTTCTATTATATAATATTCACAAAAGAACAAAGTAAATTTAAAACAATAACGACAAGGACAGTTTTGTTTGTACCGGATAAATACAAATTTGAAAGGGGATATACATTTCGTTTTTAGTATAGGATCGATAAGTTGATCGATCTTCTGTTGATTCGTGGTTGTCTCCCTTTTCGGTGGCAGTTTAACAATGGTTTAACAATCTGAGAGCATGTCTATTAATGGGAACATAAATCTTTCCCAAAAAAAGAACATTTTCTATATGGAAGCCGCCATTTTGTGATATTTCCAATGATCCTTTGCTATCCTAACATTAAAGCCCTATGCAATGTTACATATTTCAAATTTGAAATACCTCTAGGAAAAAAAATATCTTTGCTAGGGGAAACTTAAAACTCATGAAAATGCCTTCATTATTACTGTCAAGGCTAAAACTTTTCAACTCCCATTTGATATGTTCACCACGCCGTTTTCAAAATGTTAGAAAAAATAGACAAAAGAGCTAGGCTTTTAGGCGGGTAACGGCCATTTTAAAAATTCAAATATTTTTTAACACAATCATTTTTGATATTTCAAGTGCATAAATTAGAAACTATGACATTCTATAGCAACATCTGAACAAAATGGCCGCATAAATTCAATATTTTTGTGTGTCATAAATGTTCCTAGTAATTGGTAATAGGCATGCTCTAGACTGTTTAAGGAATATTCCCGTGAATTTGTATTTTCATTTATGTGATTGAGTATATCGACCTTTTCAAATCTGAATCGGCAATTTTCGGATAACTAATTTAAGTAATGTCACATGGCCGAGATTCACGTGTCCACAGGACCAATCGTATACTGGAGGAATCTTATTGACCAATAAAAAATACTGGAGGAATCTTGGCCGTCTGCACAATTCACGCACGGAATCGGACCAAGTGTATGAAAAAATGTTTTTAAGCGCACGTATTATACGTGCGTTAAACATGGAGGAAATACGCGCGCGTATTGCTGCTTATATTTCCCCCTCAAAGCTGCACATGATTGGTTGGGAAACAAAGGAAAAGTTTCTCCAGCATTTTATTGGTTAAAGTACTCTGACGTTTCACGTTCGGCCAAACTCGGTTTGAAAAGGTTTATACTATGACTGAAACGAATAGTGAAATAACCAACTTGGTATCTTATTCCGTTTAGGAGTTACTGCATTTCAAAGATTTCAGCAGTGTGCATGCTAAAACATGACCTTGCAGTGTAAAGTGTGAGGTCATAGCTGCTGATCCAAGATTAATATTTATGCATTGCTAATGCATTGCTATAATGAAATTTTCAAAGAAATATAATTAACATTTTCTAGGATCTTCAATTATGACATCACACTTTACACAGCGGTAACTTTTCAATACATCTTTGAAATGTAATAACTCCCAGACGGAAGAAGATATCAGCATGTTTAGCTCACCATTTTGATTTTTTGATCTGTTGATCAGAGATTTATCATTTAAAATGACAACTCCCTGCTTTGATAGTCCTCTATCACATAAATGAAAATGAAAATTCACGGGAATATTCCTTTAAGCATGTTAAGAGCCAAAACGAAAGCATGCTCGTAGCCAGGGGGTTCGTTTTGTTGAGGAAGTGCCTTTTTGAGGCTAAAAACATAATAAGCTCCCGGAATTAAAGGTTTGTTGCCCTTTTATGTAAAAAAACAACCGTCCCTTTCAAACTCCTGAACTCACTTTTGTTAATAAAGTGCCCTTCTAAAATCTAATCCAAAAAAAATAATCACTCGGAATTTCAAGGTTTGTTACCCTTTTATACGTAAAACTACCCCCTCCTGCCCGACCCCCACCCCTTTCAAATTCCTGGCTACGGGCCTGCGAAAGAGTCTTCACGAGACAAAAGTTACTTATAGTTCTCACCATGAGAGGACATGTCTAAGACATATGACGTAATGTGTATTTGGGGTCCGTAAGGAGTTTGGTCCTCGGGGTCCCGTGAAACATATTGCAGTATATGGGAACCTCCAAAATCTAAATTGTTTTCCTATCAATCCATCATCCCCACCTATTGTTGAACTCTCAAACAACCTTAATATGTATGTATTATTATACAATCCCCCAGGGGCGTGGGAACGGGGGGAAGTGGGGGTGGGAGGGGGAGTAGGAGAAACTGCACCCTGAGACAATTTTACCTTACTGCATGCTTTCTTTCCGGTTGGGAGATGAATTTGGAAATTATTAACATTAATTAAAAAAACTGTGGACAAATTATTAGATAAATTGGCTAACATTTCCGAAAATGAAGTAAATGTTCCAAAAATGATATAAATTTTCCGAAAATTACTAGAAAATTGCAGGAGATTTCCCGATTAGCAGCAACTTTTGATGAAATACTTTCATGGTGATCAATTTCCATCGTGCGAATAGTAAACGGCCTACTTTTGAAAATTATTGAAGGCCTCTCCCCCCCCCCCCCCACCCCCACCCCCTTTTTTTCCTCCCCCATTTACCACGGACTTTGGTGTCGGGCCTCAGGTAAATGACATGATTCAAATGTGTCAAATAAATAGTATATGGTACATCTTCTATGTACTAGTCCATATTATCTGTATGTAGGAATTGTGAGTGAGTGAATATTTATATTTGTTTTCAAGCTTCAAGAATGACCTATATAATTTCATATAATTTTCAAAAGGGCACCTCCTGCCCCGGTCCGTCCTCAACTTTTAAAAGGGCACCTCCTATCCCCGTACGCCCCAACTTTCAAAATGGCACCTTCTATCGGCTTAGGGAGTGAGTGGGTGGAGAAGGGGAGGAGCGAAGCTGCTATAATATACGTCAGCCCTCTACTTTTCAGAGAAAAGGAGGATCCAAGTTGACCCATATCAAAAATATCTACCAATGCAATTTCAACAAATCAAACAGCAGAACAGTGGCGTAGTCACAGTATAGGTAGATAGGTATGGATATATCTTCCTATCATTTGGTGTTGTACAAATGTCAAACACCATTGTTTGATACTGTGGCCCACTATTAATTGTGACGCTGGGGGCGCCACTACATAATAAGAATACATTCTGTAATTTGCAACAAACTTCTGTCATTTCACGCTCTCGTATACATGTTTTTTCTTTCTCAAATAACTCTGCATAGGATCTACTTAAAGATCAATTGACAGATTGGCAATGATCCTGCCAATGACCTCAGCTCACAGGATACAATGACGGGGTCGTCATCTGCGTAATCGATTATGATAGTAACAATGCCATCACGAAGCGCTTAAAACGACAACACATGTAAGATGGACGTGCGGACACACATAACATCGACAACCAACATAACCAAATCAATGCCTTTAATAACCAGTTGTGTTGTACTGGTGCATGCAAACCCACCGGGAATCGAACCCGGGACGCTCCCAAGTTGCCAATCCGAAAGTTTAACCACTAAACCAGGGAGGTGTCTTTCTAAAGGATTAGTTCAAGTGTCTATCTTATAAGAAAGAGGACTTAAAAAGAAACAAAATAGTGAAGAAAGCGTTCAAAAATATTATTCCGTTAAGGAGATATTTAAGTTTAAAGTTTGGTACCATTGTTAGAAACGACTAAAAGCAGACTAGATGTGACATCACAGCCTCAGATTCCTCAAAGTCTTTATGTATTTTATCATATTTTGATCTTTGATTTTGTGAATTAAAAACCATTGGATATGTCAGGAAGATAGTAAAACAGAATATTGTAAAGGTAATTATAATATACCACCTAAAGAAAGTTTGAGGCTAAATATGTCAAATTGTAAAAAAGTTAAATTAATTTTCTTTAAAAAAGATTAACAATTGTTAGGAATGTGAAGAAAAGGATGCCGACCTTCCATAGTAAACTTACTACACCAGTCATTTCTACACAGATAAGACAGAGCTTTTAACTTAAATATCTCCTTAACAAAACAAGATTTTTGAATGCTTTCTTCACCATTTTTTTTCTTTTAAAGTCCTCTTTCATTAAAATATCAAAACGTTTGATCAAATTGGTTAAAAATTGACCATTACACAGGTCTTATTATAATAAATTACCGGTATGCAAATTCTAATTTAATTTTGCGACATCGAAAGAAAAAAAACAATTTTATTTTGTTAATTTATCTATTATTTTTAAAGGCCAGTTGTCGCCTCTAACGTACTAGGTAAATAAAATTTAGTTCCTGTGTTTTGATTAATCGAAACACAGTGATACAATGTGCACTTTTATTGATAGGCCAATCAGTATCCTTTTGGAATAAAATGTACGCCGCTACATTCTAATCACGACAGATGGCCTTTAAACCTTCACCAACTTCGAAGTATTTAATCTGCAACACTCAAAAAAATACAGTCTGCTAATTTTTTGTGACTGAAATTTATATTTAGTAAGAGAATTACATTAACATTTTTAACTATCTTCTCTGTCATACATCACAACTTTAACACTTCGATCCACGCCCCCGAACGGGGAAAGGGTGGGGAGGGGGTCTCCCAATTGTGGGATTTTTGTTATTATAACCCACAATTCATCTTCCCAAATTTAAATCTCTTTAAAGAAATACATAACGGTAAAGATTTATGCCAACGGTAGGGAAAATGTATGCGAAATTTGGTGAACTTACCTTACCGCTCCTTTCTCGTGGGTATGAAGTTTGAGGCTTCTTTAAGCGAATTCTTCCATCGCTTTCTGTCTCTTGCTACTTCTGCAGTTTCTCCCCAGCTGTTCCATCCACAACTGTTTATCTAATTGTCTGCCACTCTTCTCCATGTAGTCTTTCTTCCATTCTTTCTTCCACCTTCTGGTGTCTAGGTGATGAATACCTGGCATAGTTTTCTTTGTCCTTTCTATGACCCAACCATCTCCATCTTCTCTTAAATATCTCCTTACCTATCTCCACTGTGCCTGTTATTTCATATAGTTCTTCATTAGTACTTTCACTAGCCATCCAATTTTTAAAGTAATTTTAAGGTATCTCCTTTGTAGCACATCTAGTTTCTTCTCATCAGCTTTGGTCAACTTCCAGGTTTCACATCCATAGAGGAGTATTAAGATTACATTTGATTGAAATGATTTAGTTAATTTTTATCCGGTAGAAATTTGATTTCTAAATCTTGTCAAGTTGTCTGAAAGTTGCTTGTACCAGCCCAATTATGTGTGCCTCCTTCTTTGGACAGCGTTGCACCGAGCTACACAAAGCAATCAATATCTTCCAAGCTCTGCATTTGCAGCTTTAATTGTTCCATTAGTTTTGTTGTTAATGCGCATGATTTTTGTCTTTTTTAATTAATTTTCAGACCAACCATTTTACCTTTTATATGTAGTTTGTTTGTTTTGTCTTGGGAGTTGTTTCTTGGTGCTAGAAATAAGTGCAATGTCGTCAGCGTAGTCAAGATCGTCTAGGGTTGTAAATATATTCCACCAGGTTCCATTCCCTCTGCCTTGTGCTTCTCATCACCCAGTCAATAGTAAGTATACAGAGGAAACCAGACACTACACATCCTTGTTTTACCCCAGTTTTCACTGAAGTCAGTCAGATAGTTCTCCGTCGCTTAACACTGCACATTTGCTGCCATCATACCAGTGTTGTATGATATGTGTGTATTTCATGGGTATCCCATAATGATCCATAACCTTCCACACCATGCTTCTATCTAGACTATCAAACGCCCTCTGAAAGTCAATGAAGTTGAGGTATACTGTAGCTTTCCATTCCAAGTATTGTTTTTTTATTTATCTAAGGGTGAATATTTGTTCAGTAGTTTCTCTACCATTCCTAAAGCCAGCTTGCCCATTACGAAGTTTGGTATATATTGCGCTACGTAGCCTGTCAATCAATATCCTTCCAAACACCGTTAGTATTAAGGATATACCTCTGTAGTAGTCACAAATTGTCAGGCCATCTTTCTTTGGTATAATAGTTATAATGCTTATTTTCCATGCATCTGACACTTCTTACGTGTCTGAAATTTAGTTCAATAATGTAGTTAAGGTCTCCTGCGTCAAACCCATACTACCTTTCCACATTTCAATGCTTATTCCATCCACTGGTGCTTTTCCATTTTTCCATTTTTTCCCCATCTCGACATTAATGCCATCTTCGTTATCCTCTATACCTTGGTTGGTTGTCTCTGGTATAGGTTGGATTAAACTTGATTCGAGCTTTTCTTTTCATCTTTCTTTCATCTCATCTTCTCCAGTGATAGGCTTTCCATTTCCATTCCTTACTCCAACATTCTTCTTTCTTCCTTTATAACATATCTTCTTTGTAATTTTGTGTAGACCACTCATGTCTTCACGTGATGCTGCATCTTCTGCTTCTTTTGCCATATTATCTACCATCTTTCTTTTACCTGATCGGACTCTTTTCTTTACTTTGGTGAACAGAACTATACAATTATTTTCTCCATTTTCACCAGCCTAAATTTGACTTTGACCAAGGAATTTTAAAGTAATTTTTCAAAATGTATTTCAATAGTTTCTGAGGAGCAGATTTTAACATCTCAGTCACCAGCAAAAGTTCAAATTATACGGAAATATTAATTTCAATATCATTTGCAAAGCATACAACGTAAAAATTACAAAATTTGAAAGCAACATGATGAATAACTCTACCTATAAATTTTCAGTCAAATGCATCCAAACTCACCAGAGAGTTTATAGCTCACTGATGAAAATATCCTTTTAAAAAGTCAAACTGAACCCTCACCTCCACAGTATACGCATGACTTGGCCCTGCAGTAATCAAATATACAATACCCGGCCCTTCACAATAAGTTCCATTGTGTACATATAGATACTTTTTAGTGTAATTACTGATGTGTAAAATTACTAAACTATCTGTGGTGGGTTTCTTAATTGCCTCTAGCAGAGTCTAAAAGTTATACCCGTCG
>JAIGNY010003438.1:242500-342500 GCA_020152595.1 Chiridota heheva
TATATATATATATATATATATATATATATATATATATATATATATATATATATATATATATATATATATATATATATATATATATATATATATATATATATATATATATATATATATATTAAGTTCCGCTCATTGGCCATTACAAACAAAACAAAATAGAAAAAAATGACAATGTCTCTAGCCAACAGATTTTTTTATCAACCAAATATTTCGAAAACTGTTTCCTTCTTTAGTGGTATGAAGTCGAAAGAAAAGAAAAAATGTGGGACAGGGTGGAATTGTATGTAGGGCAGGGTGGGTTGGGATGTGGGTCAGGATGCATTAGCATTTTGGACAGGAGGGTGGGTTGACATGTAAAACAGTGTGGGTTGGCATGTGGAACAGGGTGGGTTAGCATGTGGAACAGGGTGTGTCGACATGTGGAACAGGGTGGAATGGAATGTGGTGCAGGATGGTATCTGGATTTTAGCTGTGATGGTATTTGGGTCATGCAAGTGCGGGAATGACAAACAGTATATATCTGGTTTTCAGATGTGATTGCATGAAGTATAGGCATGGGATGACATTTGGGACAGGTTGAAATGTGGGACAGTCAGGAATATGCATTATTAGCGGTGAGGGGATTTGTATCGTTTCCAATGTCTGGTTTGTCATACGTTAAGCAATATTGTTTCGCACAATTTTGCTTTAATGTTATTGTCCTTTTTTCATGCTGCTTGACTTTGCTTGACACACATATTTTTTTTAATTCAAAGCTGTATTACAATCCAAGGTGTAGTTGAGAATATGTAGAGGTTGGGGAGGTTGGAAAGCCTTAATGACATTTTTTCATTGACATTGGCAAGTTAGGGCCTCTCCTTTCTTTGTTGTTCAAGTGATAAAACTAATAGAGGTGTTTTAGTTATAAAAGCTGCTAGCTTTTACATGTTTTTGAGTCACTGCATGGGTGAGGTAACCTTGAGCTTTTTTTTTTGTCTTAAAATATCTGGGAAAACTCAAAAATATTTTGAAGCTTGTAGTAAAATGTAAAAATTAACAAAGCAAATTAAAATGTAAGTGCATCTTTTAAAGCTTAAGTTATTTGAAATCATCTGACTACCCTATAAACTTTCCTCAATAAGTCCATTCTCTATACAGCTATACTAGCTTTGAATAGTCGAGCATACTGTCCTTCCGACAGTTCTTGTTTATATTATGGCCTAGCAAAAAAGTGGAGGGGGTCTAAACAACCCCCCCCCCTCTCTTCGTATCCGTGGTCCCTGCCTAACTAGCCTAAATAGTTTTTTTCAATGTTTTCTGGAATGTTCCGACTGATATCAGAGCATGGGACTGAAAATGGTTCTTCACCTGATGCTTATAACTATTGGATTTGTACAATAAAATGGAATAAAATTGCTGTAATTTACCATTCGAAGAATCTTTGAAATCTTTTTTGTTAATTAGTTAATTAGTTTTTTTTTTGAAGAAAGTGAGAATGTGACGTAACTCATCTACACCAATCGTTTGCATACACTTTGCTAAATTTTGAACGGAACATGGTATCTTATACGTATCGGAAAAATTCCCAGTTGGGACCAGTCTGCCAGCTGGGAAAATCCTAACTGGAATTTTCTTCTAAGTATTTCTAAAGTTTGTAGAGTATTTTGCATCATGTATTTTCGCTTTTGAGTTCCGTCGGGAGGCTACGATGCCTGATTGGCCAACTATGATGCTATGATGCCTGCAGATTAGGCCCGTATCATTACACGTACGAGAAAAACCAAAATTGTTAAAAATGTTACGTTGTGAAGTACACTCTAAAAAAATAATGGTCAAATTTTGACTATAACATGATCAAATCTGCACTGAACCAACTTTGGTCATAATTGAACAACAAATTTGACTACAATATTGTTAAATTTGTCCATAATTACCATATTATGGTCAAATTTGACCATGTTATGGTTAAATTTAATCATTGCATTTTTAGAGTCTAGACTATGCTACTCTTGTTATTTTCATCTAATCTTGTTTCAAGTTTTAAACACAATATTCTTCCTTAACACAAGAAGAAATCGCAGTAGTTTCTTCATCAGTATGCTAGTCTTTATGCATTCTGTCATACTAGACAGACCAGTCTAAATACTGAACTCTTTCTGAAGTTCATTGTGAATGGTACCGTAATCTCAAAGGCAAATTTTCTGTCAGCATTCATTAGGTGCAGGAAATCGAGTAATACTCCTGTGCTTCCAATGTACTCATTAGTGAAAGATATTGCTTCTCTTCAAAGGAAACCCTTGAAAACCTTATATGAGCGAAATTTTAATTCCATACAAGATGAATCATTGACGAGTGAACACACAATTACAATAACGGGGTCGTCGCCTACGTATTCGGTTATGATAGTAACAATGCTATCACGAAACGCTTAATACAACCCGAACGAGAACACAGGTACGACGTGCGGACAGACATAACATCGACAACCAAGTCAATGTCCACGGCCTTTGATAACCACTTGTGGTACACTGGCGTGTCTACGCAACCCAGGCTTGAACCCAGGGTCTTGTGGTCTGTAGATAGATATGATAACCGCTACACCACAGTAGGTAGATAAATGAATCATTCTGGAGATATTGACACATCAAGGAACGACCACTTTTCCATATAACTGTCCATGGGTGACGTCATTCATTACATGCCTGACGTCACAAAAATAGTGACGATGTACAGTAGGTCGTGATTAGAGATGTGGGACACTTTGTTGAAAAAATTATTACATTTTATTAATTAAATCTTCACGAGAAATTAAAACCTTTATTGCATGTGTTCTTTATCTATTCCAATTAACAGATGTCTCAGAAAAGTATTCGAATGTATACGTTGAGCCCAAGTTAAATTACGACTTATGATCTAGCTAAAAGATCTATGTTAACTTTAACTTCCGATCTTCATTACCCAAGGATCAATAACTCATTAAGAACCAATAGCTCATGTATAGATTACATAGCAAATACAGGAAGAATCACCCCCTCCCCTCCCCACACACACAAACAAAATGTCGACGCTGAGAATTTAATAAAGGATGGGCAGCTATGTCAGTATGTCTCGTGGGGGAAAGTCACAACATCAGACAATATAATTCGCCAGTACAATATTCTATGGAAGAGAGGCAAGTGGGGGAAAAGCGATCTCGTGTGGGAAATTTTCCTTTGTCGTCGAGAAAGTTTGTACCGGTGACATATCCAAAACATATAATAAACCTTCTGAATAAAAAAACAAAACAAAAGCTGATAATTATCTTTGGAGCCCATACATCTCTGAATAAATAACTTTAAAAAAAATGATAACAAATATTCATTTATATTTCTTTTTTATCAGGGTCCTTCAGTGAATCGCGTCCAACATCCGGTATCTTGGACCATAACATGGGGACACTGGAGCTCAGCTTGAGATACCCTGGAGGGTTGCATGTTGGTGGCATGGACCAGGAGAGTTTTGATCACCGATTGGTCGATGAACACGAGGAACATGAAGATGAGTAAGTTTGTTATCATTATCTTATATAAAGCACGACTATCTTCGACATCGTTGATGTCGTCAGTCATTCTCGTAGTCGTTAACATGATTGTCACATACATTATAATGATTGTCATCGTCATCAACATCCCTATTGAGACCACCGTCTTTATAATGCCGCTATCGTCATTTTCAACGTCGATGTCGTTGTCGTTATCGTCACCATCACTTTATTGTTGACTTTGTTATTACCTTATTGTCATGGGCACTGTTGTCATCATCAGGCCCCTCCATCGTATCGTTATCGTTGCTATAGTTATCGTTATCACCAAATTTCTCACTATCACCGTCGTCACCATCACATTCCTTGTTTTTAGACATCACTTGTATCATCTGATCATGGTCACCATAATCACTATCGTCGCCGCTGTCATCTTCATCTTCGTCTTCTTCATCATCATCAATGTAGTAATCTAAGGTCCGGTTTTCGTCTTCAACCATATCTTTCATTTTCAGGTTTATATCATTTTTGAATTTGTCTATTTATCTCATCTTTGTCGCTGGAGCAAGGTAATAGCACAAACCGTGTGTTGGCGGTAGATCATTCAAAAGTTTCCATCGTAAAGAGTTTACATTCTTGTAATGAAAATTGCAATGCATTCAGATTACCTAACCTAACCATTTCGTGTCTTGCGGCGCACAAGGCTTCGATGCTCCTACCGTCGTACGCCACTGTCAGTTGAAGCTAATTTTGCCTCATTGCACGTTTTCTATCCTGCTATTTGTCTCTCTTCGTTGTCTTTGGTTGGCCCACATCCCGTTGTTTTTTTCCTAACGGTTCCCAGGTCAGCGCCAATGTCTGACCGTACAGTGCTTGTTTTCCTTCCGATCCTTAGCACTTGTTCAGTAAAATTCCATCTCCTCTTTCACATTTCCTAACCAGTTCGGTTCGTACCGCCGATCGGGGGACTCAATAACTCCCCCGATCGGGAAACTCAAGCATGCGCACTGAGCTTACGGTGATATATGGAAGCCGCCATTTTTATTGTGAAGTTTCAGTCACAGACGCTTATCAGTCGTTTCATTGAAGGTTCGTAACAAAGTTTGCCGTGTTCGTGTTCAATTTCGCGAAAATAAATTTCTTCGTTACTATCACTCACTTATTGCTAAATAATTTTCACAAATCACCAAATTATTTATCGTAATTTCAGAAAACCTTGTTAAAGCGCGCGACTGCCTAACGGTAACACATAATAAGAATGCATCACTTTTCTTTAAATTTCTTGAAAACCGCACGGTGAATTTTAAGATCGCACGGTGAAAAAATAGTTTATATGCCATTATTTCAAATCGTGAATGAAAATTTGAACCCTTCGCAGTGGTTGAGTTACCCGCGCTCGAAATGTGTTTGATTCTTATCATTATTCCTATCAACTTTGAATTTGGATATATGCATTGTGGGATACTCCTGTGAAGGATCGACCAATCGGGAGAACAAAACTGTTCTCCCAATCGGGAGAACAAAACTGTTCTCCCAATCGGGAGAACAAAACTGTTCTCCCAATCAGGAGAACAAAACTGTTCTCCCAATCGGGAGAACAAAACTGTTTTTCCCGATAAGGGGTACGAGCCGGAATGCTAACGGGCATTCTCCATCTTTGCTATTCTTAGCATTTCTTCATTTGTTACTCTTTCCTATCATCTTGAGTATTGTTAATTATCATTATTACTATTCCTCCACAGGGCAGACATATGGGAACTTCTCGCTCTGATGCATGCCATGATCGTCGTGATCATTGTCATCATCCTCGACACGGGGCAGATTTTTCTACGGTCCAACCAGGACGTCAACGCCGTGACCTTAGGTCACGTCGAGGCTTTCTTCATTTTCTTGTATATAATATCCATCGCGTGGATGGTGACGGTAATTGTACTTAAAAGACCGTTGCCTGCCAGTGATGACGAGGAACACATAGATGCACATGCTGGAAGCCGGTATCTCAATGGTAACACTTGGTTTTAGAATATATATACTTGTAACTTATTCTTAAAACATTCTTGTAACTTTAAATATGGAATTATTTAAACATGGCAAACCAGTTCAAATTGATGTTTGTATTGATGTTGAAACAATTAGTTATAGTTAGTCATGCTGTGCACAGTTTGTGATTAACAGCACAAATGTTACAGCCTGAAGGTGCCATAAAATGGATTTTAGGAGATCGGGCGTTATTACAATGCATGGATTTGTATTTGCAGTTGATTTACGAAAAAGTTTGCTGTGGTGTAAGGCTGAATCGTACAGGTTAAGGGGAAGGCGTGGAGGGGGTGGGGTAGTGGGAAAGGGTGAAAGGGGGCGGCTGAGTAAAATTACAGATGCAGTGTGTTTATAAGTGACTCATTTTATACAAATTTAGTGAAATCGCACAATTTGCGAGTTTAATCGTCACAATTGGTCAAAACTGAAAAATAAAAGTACACCCTGTGACATGCCTCCACATCTCGTTGCCTCAGTGAGATACCGGAATTCACCCTGGGCGTATATGGGATTTACGAATACAAGTAGAATGAATATAGTGAAATTCACGTCATTGTATTTAATACAGTAGTTTAAAAGATTATAATATTGTTTTGACCAACCTTCTCAGCTCTTGCTTAGAGGTTCTTCTTATCTTTGAGAGAATTAGTTTGCGTTTTATTCTTTTAAAAGTCTTCCAACTGATTTAAGATAATATAGCAAGGTGGAGGGCTATGAAGGGTTTGTCACCCCATAAAAAAAAAATATATAAAAAAAAATACAAATAATAGAAAAATAATTTTAAAAACTAACACCTCCACCACAAAGCAAAAAATATAAAAAATCAAATCAAAGACACCCAGAGTTAGTACAGATTTTTTTGTCAATGTAGACGTTTGAAATCGTGAACAAAATTGAAGGTAACCACCCACTCAGCAAACCATTCCACTCATTAACAACCCTTTGCGGAAAAATATAACGCCGAATATCAAACCCTAAAAACTATTTGGTCAACTTGAAACTGTAACCACGTGTCATATATTAGTTGAAACATGTAATACATTACAGGATTTAGAACTTGAAAATTGTCAATTTTGAAATAAAAGAACGAGTCCTCAATCCATTCTCACATTTTTTTATTCTCCAGTTGGGCTTTTATTTTTTGGGACCGGTGGTTGTCTTTGGGCGATATTGAGGACAGCGACCAGCATCGAGCAAAGTGGGGGACCATGTGGCAGAAAGGGTATTTTTGCGTTTGGGTCAATTCTAAGTGTTGCGTTTACTATGCTGCAAATCTACTTTTTCTGGAGATTCTCAAAGTACTGTATTGTCAACTGGAAGCCGGTATCAAAGTGAGTATATTCTGTTTGACGAAAATGATTCTTCGTTGAAATATGGTAGTTTCTTGCAAGCAGCAATTATGTTTATAACGTCAAAAACCTATTCATACGTTTATGGTCCACCAAATGGTAATGGGAGCAAAGGAACACAACTAGAATGGGGTAATAAAAAGATGCATTCAAATAGATTGCGGAGATCTTTAGTGTGACAGAGGTGTGAAGAAATGACATATCTGAGTAGAAATGACATTACATTCCTAATATAGTTTTTCGTGCAATTAAACTTGCATTCTTGATTTCAACGAAATATTGTTGGCTAGAAATCATAGATGTGTAAATACAGAAACTATTTAAAGGATTACTTCATTGGTCAAGCAAGTTCATCTTATAGGGAAGAGGACTTCAAAATAAAGAAAATGAAGAAAGCATTATACAATCTTATACCGTTTAAGGAGATAAATATTTAAGTTTAAAATTATGTATCATTTGTGTAGAAACGACTGAAATGATACTAGTTGTGGTTGTGACATCACTACCTCGGATTCTTAAAATTCCTCATGCATTCTATCATATATTATGTTGCGATTCAAGGCTTAAAAACCGTTCAATATGTCAGAAAAGTTCTTATACATCCAAGCCATTAGACCCATATAGAACCAGAGCGTATCCCGGTTTAATGGCGCAAGCAGATGAGAGCAAATGACTCCCCCTCCCCCTCTCTCTCTCTCCCTCCTCGACAGGGCGCCAGTCCATCACAGGTAACTCCCCAGCATGTCAAGAAAGTAATAAAACAGAATCTAGTCTTCTGGTAAGGGTAATCAAAATGTACCACCTGAAAGTTTGAGGGAAAATTATTTAAACATTAAAAAGTTTTATCAATTTTCTATATAATACATTAACAATATTATTGTTTAGAATGCAAGGATAAGAGCGCCAACCTTCTACAGAGTAGACTTTTTACACCAGTCACTTCTGCACAGATAAGAATTTTAAACTTGAATATCTCCTTAACAGAAAATAGATACTGAAGTAGTTTCTTCACCATTTTGTTTCTTTTAAAGAACTCCGTTATATCAGATAAGCTTACTTAACCAATGAACTAACCTTTCTAGTAAATATGCGATTAATTTTTGGAAGAAATTGTAAAAAAGAATAAATAAATTGAAGAATTCTTAGAAAATTGAGAAAAATGCTTGATATGAAATAAGTGTGTACGTCATATTAATCTTGTTGAGTGGATTTTCTACACCTATCAATTAAAGGAAACTTCTTTAAAGGCCAGTTATCGTCTCTATAGCGAGGAGGTAAATATATATCAATTCGTGTGTTTTGATTGGTTGAAACGCAATTGTACAATGTGCACTTACATTGATAGGCCGATCAGTATCGTTTTGGAATAGAATGTACGCCGGCACATCTTATTCACGATAGATGGCCTTTGATCTTTGAATAGGACAGGACATATTTAGGTGGTTTTGGTTGGGAAGTTTAATACTGTTTAAGCCCTATTGCAAATAAAAAGGCGGGGTTTGCCTACTGAAAGTGTGGGGTTTGGGGGGAAGGGGAGTTAAAAGTGGGGCCAGTCAAAATCACAAAACCCCGCTAAAATAGAAAAAATAATAATCTACCACAAGGGAAGTAATTAGGATAGCAATGACCCAAATTTCCTCTCTCTGATTGGCTTAAATTCTCCACCCTTATCTAACCCTAACGTAGCTCAAATGAGTGCAATTGCTAACCTGTTTGGGGGAAAAAAGCAGTATGTTTGAAATTTGGTTTGTTTTGCTTTTTTGCACAATTTATACAAAACTATACAAGTTATTTTACTTATTTTATCAAGCTAGATTAAAATTTCTAAAACCTAAAAAAATTAAACAAGTGGTATTAATCTACACTTCATTCCTGCTGTCTAATTAATTTTGGATTTTTTTTACAATTTACAATATGTGGTAGTATTAAAGGAGACATATTCCTTATTTCATATGATAGAATTAGAAATAACAAATCTTCTGTCCAAGTTTCACACCTCTCGAAGCAATCAAATACATTTAAAAAAAATTATCAAACACTTTAATGCTTTTACAATATGAGCTGCCATTTTTTTATGAAAAAAATGATGTTATCAAACCAGCATGATGTTATCGACCCAGCATGATGTTATCAACCCAGCATGAAGTTATCAACCCAGCATGAAGTTATCAACCCAGCATGATGTTATCAACCCAGCATGATGTTATCAACCCAGCATGATGTTATCAATCCAGCATGATGTTATCCACCCAGCATGATGTTATCAACCCAGTATGATGTTATCAACCAGCATGATGTTATCAACCCAGCATGGTGTTATCAACCCAGCATGATGTTATCAACCCAGCATGATGTTATCAACCCAGCATGATGTTATCAACCCAGCATGATGTTATCAACCCAGCATGATGTTATCAACCCAGCATGATGTTATCAACCCAGCATGATGTTATCAACCCAGCATGATGTTATCAACCCAGCATGATGTTATCAACCCAGCATGATGTTATCAACCCAGCATGATGTTATCAACCCAGCAAACTTTGTGACACATCATTTTGGAATAAAAACTTTAATACAATTTATAAAGAATTACATTATACTCCTTTGGTCCCATGTTGGAAAAACACTGTCATCATGCACAAGATTTCAATACTGAATCGAACAAAATGGCAGCCTCATGTGTCGATTTCAAACATGAATACTTGATATAGGAATGTGATTTTGACGTGCTCTTTTGGTCGTTGGTTTAGATTTTAATGCTCTATCATATGAAATAAGGATTGTTTTAAACTTTTATGTTCTTTAAAGGACATAACAGACTTTCCTTTAAAAGAAAGCTAGCGTCCTATAGATAATTTCAGAAGTGAACGTCGCCGTTAAAACGTCACCTCCGATTTTCAATTTTCCGTTCGGTATTGATTGCGAGAATTATGTGATGTTATCGAAATCACTTGTAAACCCATATGTTCGGTCCTGCGGATGTATGATCGATAACATAGCAGATATCTCGCGATCAATAAGGGAAATTGAAAACAGGAAGTGACGTTACCAGAACGACGGCGTTCACTTCTAAACGTGTTTATGGGACGATAACTTTCCTTTACCAACAAAGTTCTTTGCTTCTTCATTCTGTAGGTTGGCAATTAGTCACCTCATGGCCACAAACATCGCTGTTGTGGCACGAACCTGCGTCGAAGAGACATGGGAAGATTTTCTTCTGAAATATTTCCAAACAGGAGGCGCAAAGGATGGATATGGCGCAAAAAACTATGGCGAGAAAGGTCCGTCCGGTCTGTTCTCCCCGTATGTGACTGACCCAACCGTTGTTGTGGATAGCATATACGGCGCTATTACTACTACATGTGAGACGCTTTTTTTTTTTTATGGTGTATTAAACGACTCTTTTTTTTCTTGCCACCATATATAGTTTAGTTTAGATTAATTGTAAATAATGGCGGCGCCAAAATTTGTACATTTCAAAAATCTGCCCCTTGAAACACGGACGTGCTCAATTTGACACAGACTTTTTGAGCAACATCGAAAGACATTCAGTCAACGTCTTGCTGAAATATTATGTAACCAGCTGGCCTCCCAGAAGCTGACAAAAAGGATGACATTGTGTTATGATTTAAATATTTGAACGTCATAGGTTTCTTATTTTGATTAGTTATAGGCCTACCTTCTTACTTGGTTTAATTGTGAATTCGGTGAAGAAATTGTGAACATGTCAAAACGGAAAATGGAGTTACGTTTTAGACGAGGATTCTGACTTGGGACGGTGTTGGAGGTAAGGCGAACGTGGGAAGCTGTGCATCATGCCAAGGTAGCTTGTGTGTAACTTAAACTATACATTTAAGAAAGCGCAGTTGATGTGCACAACATGCGCATGAATCTAAAAACTAAATGAGAGGTTATACAAACCAACTCTTTTTTTGACAAAACCAAAACACGGAATGTTCAGGTGGATCCAACATGGGGTTATATGGGTTATCTTGCATTGAGCCCACATTAAAACGACATGGGATGTATGGAGCGAACTTGATCGTTTTTAGCTCACATATAAGCCATATGATACCCACGTCCATGGGACATGTGGATCCCTGATACCCCGCTAAAATTCCACCTGATTCCAGTTACTTTGCTAGCTGGACACACCTTTCACGAAGATTTCATTGCATGTCTAAAAGTGGGTCAGAAATACACCTCGTGATGCAACCAGAGGCGGCGGAAGATGTTTGAATCCGGAGGGCACAGGATCTGAGTGGCACTTGTCAACTATCGTATTTTGAAAGCATGTAGCACAGCAGTATAGCTTTATAGGTCACCCCTCCTCCCCCTCCCCCCTCCTTACCAAAATTTTTCGAAACTTTTATTAGTCTGAAAATTACTGGTGGCCCAATTCGCTCCCCCACCACCTTTTTTTTTCAAATTTACAGCTTCAAATATTCGATATATTTTGGACCAAAGTTTGGTAAAATAGAACAAATGTATACCAAAATCTTTTAAAAAACAAAAAACAAAAATTGGGAAATTGTATAGATCATACTGTAAGTCTTGAAATCGGAAGGATTTAGACCTATGGATCATGATTAGCCATTGTATGCTTCATGAATCGGAAAATATTTGGTGTCTAAATTACTGTGAAAAGCAAATAAAGGGGCCTTAGATTATTATTTAGGACGCCGTCATTCAGTAATTTTATTGTTGAGAATTAACAGATGAATGTACCTCGGTATATCAGTATAATTTAGACCAGATGGTCCCAATTCACACCCTGTCGTCAGCAAGTCAGTGGCAGAACCCAAATTAAAGGCGCTCCACGAGTGAAATTTATGGTATTTTGCTTAATGTCAATCTTCAATCAGTCAATAAAAAGATCATTTATAATAATAATAGTAATAATATTGATAATAATAATAGGAATATTTATATAGCGTTTAATCCACACTGTGGAGTATGCTCAAAGCGCTTATACAATAAAAATGATAGGTTAATGTAAATAAACGATCAAATTAAATTATAATACAAATCAATACTACTTCTAAAACAAATATGTTTTGAGCTGAGATTTAAACGTATTTCAAAATGTAATGTCTTTCGTGGATTTCGGAATATCATTCCATTTTCTGGAGGCTGCCACTGTGAAAGACCTGTAACCAAAAGATTTTAGTCTCCACTTTGGTATATCCAGCAATTGCTTGTCACTAGACCTGAGACACCTTTTTGGCTGATAGATGGACAGAAGCTCACAGAGGTATTCTGGTGCTGATCCGTCTATACACTGGTAGGCTGAACACAATATTTTATACTCGATTCTAGCTTCAACTGGAGGCCACTGCAAAAGCTTTAACGCGGCTGTAATACTGTCACGTTTTGATGTTTTAGTGACAATACGTGCCGCTTTGTTTTGTATCCTCTGCAATCGTTTGATGTTCTCATGTGACGCACCTACAAGCAGACTGTTGCGATAATCAAGACGTGGCAGGATTAATGACCTTGCCAATGCTGGAGCCGTCTCTTGAGTCAGAAGGTGTCTGATGCTGCCAATATTGTGCAAGTGGTAGTTGCAGATCCTGCAAAGCTCTGTGATATGCTTCTCCATGGTCACTTCCGATTGAGAAAAAAAACACCAAGATTTTTCACTGATTCAGAGGATGGGATTGAGGTCAGACAAACCGAGATATGACTGATGTCTGTGTTGAGCAGTCTGGACTCTGGTCCTACAAGCATAGCTTCTGTCTTGCACTCGTTAAGTTTGAGCATGTTGTTCGTCATCCCAGACTATACGCTTCTTGTACATAGTTCAAGTTTGCTAAGTGCCACCATTCCACTTTCTGCTGGGTGAAAACTATCTATCAGCTGTGTATCATCGGCATAGAGGTGATGAAGAACGTCATGACTGTGTATAAGTCTATCAAGTGGCTTTGTATATAAGGTGAATAACAGAGGACCTAAAACAGATCCTTGTGGTACACCACATGTTAGATTAATTGGATTAGATTGTGACACATTAATGATAACAGACTGGTGTCTGTCTGATATATACGATGAAAGCAAGAAAGTCTTTTGTTACTGAACCCGTATTCATGAGCTAGTCGTTGTTTCAGAAGTTTGTGATCGATCGTGTCGAAAGCAGCAGAGAATAATAACTGAATAAGGGAAAATAAAAATACTTTTGAATTTTAAGTAAAACATTTTTATCTCTGTAAATGGGGCACCTTTTAATCTTTACAAAGAAAATAAGAGAGGACACGTAAGTTTATGTCATGGCAATGGCCTGGGTCCAAATAGTAAGTTTTGCCCTGCATAGCCTTATTGGTGCATTTCAAAGATGTACACTAATAAAATTGGCGGGTGGCTCGCACACTCTAGAAAGGCCCTATGATAAAGACTTTTTACAAATTATAAGCTGGGAAAACAAAAGTAGGCAGAGGCGACGGCTTTTTAAGTATGCAGAAGTCCAGTATGTGGGGCTGCCCTCAATTTGTTTTCACGGAAAATTAAGAATAGTGTGTGCTTCGCGTGTGAAATTGTACATTTTAGTTCCCTGTGCCCCTCGGTTCCGCCGCTTATGTATGCAACGCATTATACACTGCATTGTTGTACGATGCATTGCTAAACAACGCATTGTTATTCAACGCATGCTACACAATGTATTGTTATACCACGCATTGTCATACAACGTGTTGAAGCGCATCACATTATGTGTTATACCATAGCAGCCATATGGGGTCACTAGTTTCTCTGTAGATGTGTGCATCACTGAGGTTATAACATAGGTTGACAGAGGGCCATCATTCCCGGGTGAAATTCAACGAGCGATTTTAACAATATCTCTCACTGCCTTACCGCATACAAGCAAGGGTGTAGCCAGCCTTTGGGATTAGTGGTGAGGGGGAGAGGGGGGGGGGGTGGTCGTACTACCCCGGCTACACCCATGACAAGATTAACGATCTCTGTGAGGTTTTACTGAATTTTTAGACTAAAATTCTTTATACACAGCGCCTAACGCAACCTTTTACAATACCACGATCGGTAAAGGTGACTACGACCCATGTTATGACGAGAAGTACAGCAGTGACCTGTCTTATGCAACCTATAAGGCATCCGTCTTTCTCTACTCGTTCACCGTGGAGTACAGCATCATCGCGGGCGCTATGGCGTACATCATGTGGCGGAACATAGGTCGAAAGGTCAAACAATCTGATCACCATCCCACGAATCATGACACGAGTTTCAGGTAAACCCATATTTTGAATAATTTCAAGACAACTTCAAAGTAACACCGATTGATATTGGTCAATGGAGCACCAACCAATGCCACTATATAACTAGTGTAAAGGTCATTCATTTTCATCGTGTATAACAAAATAACGAAAAAAGGTTATTTTATGAACCCGTGTATGGAAGAACGTTCGCCCAAAGTATGAGCTCCATCAAATTAAAATGTATGTTTCTAAATATATTTGCTTTACTGTGCTTTTTATATGGCCTCAAGCAATTTTATGTTCCAAATATAAACCAAATAGGGTCCACTTCCACGTACTCGAAGTACATACACAATAGGAAATCAGCCTTATATATCTTATCAAGATAGTCGACAGTGTTATGTCCTTTTTAGATACATATTTACGTAAACTGTTTTTTTAATTTAAAACTTAGAAAAGCTCACAAGACCACAACATAGGCATCCGCATTCATTTTTGTCCGGATCCAGGATAAGACCCCGCGCGAAGACTGATGGTATCGGCATGAGCGGTATTTGCCTACTAAAGGGGGAGGCAAAGCCAAAAGTAGGGGGAAAACAACAAAATTATGCTACGATGCAAAATGTCACCATACAAAAGATACAAATCCGGAAAAATGTGGGGGCAAGTGCCCCCTTGCCAGCTTTGCATGCAGAGGGCCCTTTACAGTCAAACATATTGTGTCGGAAAGAGGTCGTTCCATCATTCATGAAAATAATAATCAGAGAAATATCGCATTGTTTTTTACTTAAACTATAACTGTTTATAATTACATTTTGGCCACACTTCAGAACAATGGCCATCATCTATTTTCCCAGACTCCCCAAATATTCTCGACGGCCCTGAGTTTAAATATGTCACATTTGGCAGTGGATTATCTCAAAATAATTATTAATAAACGTCATTTTTCTATTTGCTTCCCCGTTTGGTTCGCTTTGCAATTAGCCAGGTTGTCATTTCATTTTATACTTTATGTAGTTTTTTCAAACTAACACAAAATATTCATATAGACCATGTAGACGGGTACATACGGGGGGTTATTGTGCACCCCCTCCAGGACTCTTCCAAACCAACTTTTTTAGCTTCTTTTTATAGTCCTAAAACACATTCACGATGTTAACAAAAAAAAAAATCCGGCACTCTGGAGATATTCAAGATGGCGTCCAAAATGGCGCCAAAAATGGGACAATTCTCTAAAAAGTCATATATTGGCCATAAACAATAATTATCTTTAAAAAGAAACCTCAAAATATTATTATAGGAGCTGTTGGGAACACGTGCAACCATATTTATATTTTTGCATAACTTTGCCATATTCCAAATCCAATATGGCGGCCAATATGGTGTCCAAAATGGCCGCCAAAATGACAAAATTCTAATTTAAAAGTCATATATTGTCCATAATTAAAAAGAAAGTACAGAATATTATTTTAGGGCCATTGGGAACTCTTACCAACCATGTTTGTATTGTTACTATTTTCTTAATCATAGATGGCCGATGGGAAAATTGTTTTGTATGCATCAATTTGGTCTGCATGAATCCAATTTACCTTTTTAAATCCCAAGTCGGTATCGCAGACCGTTTTTGCAGAGTCCTATTCCGAAAATTTTAGACTGAGTTAGCAACAACACTACAACGTTAAAATGGCTCATTTAATAGAGGAAAACATAACCTTTAAAAAAAAAGTTGAAGACCCAGTACACACACAAGTTTTAATTCCCAGAACCAAAGAGCACTCTCTCAAGCTAGACACACCTGCTCCATTGCCACCTTTTCATATTGCAAAGAGAAAAGGTCCTAACATAGACCTACAGAATGTCCAGCAGCCAGAAGAAAATTTGGCTTTGTTACAGAGAGCTTTAACAGTGTACTTCATCTGGGCTTTCTGTCGAAAAGCAAGTAGTACTGACAAGCAGCAGATACCAGCACTGTGTGGGTTCATTTCTGCCATTGGATGCCCCCCAAGTGAACTTACCACCATTGACTTTTATCCGTCCATTACCGAGCCTATCACAGAGTACAATGTTGTGAGAGAACTGTTGCGCCAATGCGAGAAGGCTACTGAGAAAGTTGGACAGCGTTACACAATAACTACATTTGACCTTGGTTTAATCATGAAAGCCATGCTATCATATGGGACAACCCTGCAGCTTACAAGAACCACATCGTCCTCATTGGAACCTTCCATACCATCATGAACTACTTGAATATGCTTGGACATAAGATGGCTGGTTCGGGCTACTCTGAGCTCATTATAGAAGCAAATCTCACAACCTCTGGCTGCCTGAAAGGAGTTCTAAATGGCAAAGCGTATAGCAAGTCCATGTGGTGTCTGAAAGTAGTGAGTGAAGCCTTAGAACGACTACTTCTTTCAGCTTATATCGCCCAGAGGGATGAAACTGCTCACGGCCCCACAAATGCAGATGCTCTGGATGCCTTGATAACACTCTGTAATGCTGAGAACTTTAATGCTGTTCTTCAAGATCCTACAATTCAGCAGTATCTGAATGACTACACGGTGTTCCAAGAGCGAGTCCGAAATGGAGAACTAGGAAAGACCGCCAAGTTCTGGATATCTTTTTGGATCATGCACACCGTATCTTCATGCTGCTCTATGCAGTAAAGACAAACAATCTGAAATTGTACCACAAGTGCATGGCGGACATGGCAGACTTGTTCTTTAGCTTTGGAGGAATCAATTACTCTAGATACCTCACCTGGTTTGATGCATTTCTCGCCAACATTGAGGTCAGTCATCCAGGAGCTACTCGATTACTAGAGAAAGGAGCCATATCCGTTGCCAGGTCTAGAATACCCGGTAACTTATGTGCCGTAGACAAGACGATAGAGGAAACCTTCATGAAGTTTGCCAAGTCCCATGCTGGTGCTGGTGGAGCTGGCCTTACTGGAATCTTAGAGAACTACGGTGCTTACCAGCGATGGATTCGGACGACATCAGAACGTAGTAAGTACTACCAGGCTACATTAGATGTGTGACATGTGTCTTGACAATGATAACGCCAAGTGTGGCAAGCACCGTGAGCAACTCCAGACAGAAATCAAGAGGAGTGAAGCTGCAGTACAACGAGTAATGGATGCCATAGAAGGCTTCCTCAACCCATTCGACATAGCAGACAAAGACCGCTTGTATGTGATTTCATCTGGCAATCCCATACCTTCTGAGATAGAACATGATGTTCTAACTGCTGAGGAAGCTGGCAGGTTGGAGAAGGAGAAGTTTGTTGAGGAGAGGCTAAAGAAAAAAGATGACGACGAAGGACGAAAGGAATTCTTTGACCCGTTGAAGAAGTTAAAGCTGAAGACCATGCAAAAGTTGAACAAGAAAGTTAAGCTAACATCTGCTCAAGGAAATGCACACAGCCCAGTTGTACACAGCCCAGATAGCGATATCTTCTTCATATTGTTGTACTATGCAGAGAAATTGCGTCCACTGACTGTTCTGTTTGACACTGGCAGTGGAGTTAACCAAAGACTCCTTGACATCGGTGACATAGCAAAAGACTTGGGACCTACATACTGTGAGGCACTTCTCGGCATTTACTGCTTTACTGATGAAGATTGCAACTGCGCTTTTAAAGGAAAGGGGAAGAAAATTCCTCTGAAGACACTTGAAAAGAGGCCACGCTACCAAGACTCTTTCGTGAAGTTGGGCAATAGCTGGGAAGTTGAGGAGAGTCTAGTTGATGAGCTGGATGAGTTTGTGTGTGCTCTATATGGCTTTCCTAGACTTAAGCATGTCAATCAAGTTCGATGTGCAATGTTGAAGAAGATGGTTGGCGAAGGAGAGACCATCAAGTCATCCAAAGTAGATTTGTCCAGGATGCCACATTGTAGACAGTCGCTGATCCCACACATCAAACGTGCAAATTACAGGGTAGCTCAATGGAAACGGGCACACATACCCATACTTGAAATCCCGCCTCCTACAGCACATGGATGGGCTCTTTGTGATGGATACATTGAGCCAGTGTGGTCAGAGGGACCTATCTTGCCGTCATGTCTTCAAGATATATTGGCTGATGACACTGAGGAGGATTCATCTGATGAAGAATATCCTGAAGAAGATGGCGTTCCAGATGAATCAGATTATTCCAGCCTAGACTCTGATTCTGACAGTGACTGATTCATTATAAACACAGGTTATTTCAAATGTATGAAATATGAACATTGTAGAAGAAACTAGTAACTCTTATGAACAGATAAGCGGTGGACATTCGCTATATAAAATGTCCATATGTAAGCAATTTGTTTTCATGATTTTCTTTTTTGATATACTTATGGCCATTTTGGATGCCATACTGGCCGCCATATTGGATTTTGAACATGGCAAAGTTATGCAAAAATATAAATATGGTTGCAAGTGTTCACAACACCTTCTAGAATAATATTTTGAGGTTTCTTTTCAATGATAATTATTGTTTATGGCCAATAACTTTTTGATTTTTTTTAATTTTACCATTTTGACGCCATTTTGGACGCCATCTTGGCCGCCATATTGGATTAGGAACATGGCAAAAAATATGAATATGGTTGCAAGTGCTCCAAAAAGCTTCTAGAACAATATTTTGAGGTTTCCTTTCAATAAAAATTATTATTTATGGCCAATATATGACTTTTTATAGAATTTTACCATTTTGGACGCCATATTGGACGCCATTTTGGACGCCATCTTGAATATCGCCAGAGTGCCGAGATTTTTCTTTTATTAACATCTTAAATATGTTTTAGGACCATAAAAAGAAGCTAAAAAAGTTGGTTTGGAAGAGTCCTGGGGGGGGGGGGGTGCTCATTAACCACCCGTATATACCCGACTAATGGTCCGCCAGGAAATCTCAAGGTATCGCGATGGGCGGGTGCGCGTACCGGCCTCCAAACATTTTCTAGATTTCGCACTGATCTGCTGATTGCTTATCTTTAATTCCCGATCCTATTGATTAGGCTAATCGGTTGAATTATCTTTATCAACAGTTTCGAATGCGGCCTCCTATTGGGTGTTCTTTGTACGATGTGCGGTGCCATTGTACTAATCATGAATATCATCTACCTCTCCAACGCGGAAAAGTCAGAGGAAAGTTTTGTCAGTTACTATGGTTACCGAATCTTCCTGAACTTCGTCTCCACTCTGGGTTGTATTGGAGCTTTCGTGGGTATTCATCGAAGTGGATGGCAGGTATGAAAACAAGTTTTGTAAAGGAGCTCTCCGCCAGTGGCTGTGCTAAGTGGGGAATGGGGGATTTTGCCCCCACAAGATCGGTTTGCCATTTCCCACTTTCCCCCAGAAATTTGTGTAAAGTGACATATTTTGTCCAATTCTTAGACTCTTGCCCCTATGAGACAAAATTGACCCATTCTTCCCCATGACCAAAATAAGTGGCGCCGCCACTGCTCTCCGCCAGGATTTTGTTGCATGAAACAAGAGAAGGGCATCTTTGCCCTTTCTCTCTCACCATAGCGCCACCACTCTTTTAGTCAAAAAGGTCTAACTTTTCAAACCTCTGAAAAAAGTACATTAGTATTCATTACAAATAGTTACGCTTGATTCCAATATTCATTACAAAGGTACCTGTAATCACGTGCACGAAAAGTGTGCTCGAAAATTCTGGAGACTTCAGACTATTATACCCTGAGGTTCTGAGCACATATCGGACGCGTGCTGCTTGGAAATGTTTGATGACATTTTATCTTACTTCTACAAAATGTAATAAGCCTTAATCGAACACAAACTCCACGAAGCTTCACAAAGTACCTGTCTCATTGATCCGTAACTAAATGATCATTTGTTAGTTTAAATTTCCGACAAAAAGTTGTATACATGTTTGATGACGAAACAATTGAAATTTCCTGATTCTGTTTAGTCGGATGTATGGGTTAAGTTTGACACTGCTTTTTTTTAATGCAAATCACAATCCATCGCTGATGGAATCGTACGAAAGTTAATTATCGGAACATAAACAAATTTTTGGATGCAAACAAAACTTGTTTTAGATGTAAAGAAAAACACTTTTAGGATGCAAAAAAAGACAAATACAGTTTCAGGTGCAAAAAATAAAAAAACAAGTTTTGGATGTCAAGATAAAAAAATTGTATGCAAAAAAAAAATGTGGTTACAAAACAATACGTCTTGGATGCAAAAAAATAGTTTGGGATAAAAAAAAAAAAAAAAGTTTTGTGCGCGCATGCTATAAAACTTTCAAAAATACTATCAGTTTAAATGGCAAACAACACCCTTCCAAAACTCTGTACATGTTTAGGTATTTTGGAGCTTTATTTAGATCATAAACTAAATTTCTACTTAAAATTTCTTACACAGCAAGTGCATTCCTCAGGTCCAGCTCATGGCGTTGACGCTTCCCTTCTTCTTCTGTGTGTGATTGGGGTTTTCTTTCAGAATTTGTACTCCTTTGTGGCTGCCACAGCACAGTTAGGACGAGCAATTCATAGCGGCATCATCTGGGTCGACAAAATTACTCACCTCATACAGACCGTCTTACAGGTAAAGAGTAAATCTTCTGGCGCAATCCACGCATAATGTTTCACGTTTTACTTTGTTATGATTTTTTTTTAATTTTCGTAATTTTTTCAAATTTTCGTGATTTTACAAATTTTCGTAATTTTTCAAATTTTCTTCAAATTCTATATATTCTTCTTTATTTTTGGTAGCAGAGAATACAAGTGGTTAGTATACATCATAGCCCATGTTTGTTGAACCAGTGACATGCCACGAAAACTTTTAAACATGCATAGGCCTACCTAATGTTTGTTTTTTTCTAACAGAAATTTGAAACAAATACAAAAGAATATACCAAGATTGCTTGTAGTACATCACAAATTTGCATAAATGATTGTATATTGATTGCCGAGATTTCACAAGAATGTCAATGGTCCGAATTTTTACCTTTTTGATGTTCTTTGTTCTTCTTGCTATTCTCATGTAGAGACTTTAAAGCATTTCGCCTATTACCGCTAACCATGCAAATACCTTTAAAACATTGCCGTTTTGAAACAGAATTCGGTGATTAATAGTTGAAGGCGTAAAAAAAAAAAAAAAAAACACGTGAAAAGTAATGTTATTCATTTTCCTTCCAATTTTCTGCCAGTGCCTTCTGATCTTGGACGCCATGCATCGAAAACCGCCCGATAACTTCAAGGAAACAAGGACGAAACAAATTCTCATGTTTTTGCTGGTCTGTAACATAACGTGGTGGATCCTTAACACATACGAGCTCAAAGGGGGAGAAGATCTATTTGCTTTGGAGAATGAATACTATGGGGAAACGGCATGGTACGTCATCGTTCACCTCGCAGCACCGCTAGCAATATTGTTCCGTTTCCATTCGACGGCATGTTTCTTTGAAATCTGGAGCTTTAGTAGCGCGTCCAATGATAACGTGGGCCACAGTCATCATATCCATCACTGAACTTCTTGATCAAAAGGTCTTATTACCTTCCAAAATATTTGGCGAGAATGATTTGACTGAATTTTTGCTTCTTCGGAAAAAAAGTTATCATGAAAACATTTTAAGAAAGCCGCGAACTTTTTACATTTTCCAAGACAATATTAATGAGGGATTAACCTTTGTTTATAGGCCAGCATTAGTGTTAACGTTAACAGATATATACAATACAATTGAAGGATTTTGATTGATTCAAAGGATTAGTTCGGTGGTGAAGCATGTTTATCTTATATGAAAGAGGACTTTAAAAGAAACAGAATGGTGAAGGAAGCGTTAAAGATTTTATTCCATTAAGGAGATATTCAAGCTTAAAGTTTGGTATCAATTCTGTAAAAACGACTGAATTCAGACTAGTTGTGATGTCACAGCCTCAAATTCCTCAAATTCTTTATGTATTTTAAAGAAATTTTGCCACTATTTGAATTATTTTTCCTAAAACTTTCAGCATGCAGGAAAAAGGCCTACCTATATAATGGTTTCGTTTTAAAGTTTCAATCGTGATGTATCCTGCATCTGTAAAGTATGAAAGCTTTACCAGTGCTGTTTACCAAGAAAAACAGACATCTACAACTGGCATTGTTAACTCTTTAGGTGGTGTATTATATATACTCTTCCTAGATTCAGATTTAGCTTAGATACTAAGCTTTGACATATCCCATGGCTTTTAAGCCACAAAATCGCAGAATAAACTATGATAGAATTAACAAAGATTTTAAGAGGATATGACATCACAACTAGTCTGATTTTAGTCGTTTTTAAACAAATGATACCAAACTTTAAACTTTAATATCTCTTTAATAAAATAAGATTTTGAAATGCTTTTTCACCATTTTGTTTCTTTTGAAGTCCTCTTTCATATACGATGAACATGCTTGACCACTGAACTAATTATTTTAATATATGTGCACATATACGTACAAACCAATCAATAACCGCAGCGGAAGTGACGTTATTAGTATCTATTGGATTTATTGGCGATCGGTCAGGCAATTTTTCTTAAGACGAGAATCCCTCTTTAAGCCTTCACCAAGTATAATCAAACGGCCTGGGCAATCTTATTGGACACTTGAATGACAAGTTGCCCCTGATGCATTAAATATTGCATTAGGAAAAGGTATCGTCCCGTAAATACATTCAGATGCAAACGCACTCGTGTTGGAAACGTCACTTCCGGTTTTCAATTTCCTCTATCGATTGCGAGAAATGTTATCGATCACACTTCCGCGGGACCGAATAGACACAGGGCTCTAAATTTGTTATTGATAACAGCACAGATTTCTCGCAATCAATGGAGAAATTGGAAAGCGGAAGTGACGTGACTATCACGGCGGCGTTCACTTCTGAAATTATTGAGGAGACGAAAGATAAATACGGCAGTAGACGCCAAAAGTTGTTATTTGAAAGCGTATCTCGCCAAATCTACCAAATAAATTTGACGAAGAAACTTAACTTATTGACTTACACAGTATACGCGCCATTCAGTTCTTTGCGTAATTTAGAGAAATATTTTCATATCTTCCCGGCACGTAAATCTAAAAGAGGGAACATTTATATCAAATAAATTACCCTTTGCGCTTCCGATGTTCTAAAGTCAATAAGAGATATGCAGATGATGCTGTGCGTATTTGAGTGTGAGGAGAATGGAAGCAAATTGTCTCATGACATTGCGCTTGTACTTACGAATAATCGTCTGATTGTAGATGTTGCAAACAATTATATCGCTCCTGCAAGCTGATTTCTTTTGTTTGGTCATAAGTTTATATGCCTATTATGTGCAAGAGTGCATTCTCTGTTTATCATTCGGAACGCAGGCATGCAGGAAAAAGGCCTACGTATATAATGGTTTTGTTTTAAAGTTTCAATCGTGATGTATCATGCATCTGTAAAGTATGAAAGCTTTACTAGTGCTGTTTACCAAGAAAAACAAAGATCTACAACTGGCATTGTTAACTGAACTCATTTTTTGTTTAACTTCGTTGCTTTTTAGATTTGTTGATGAAAGAACCAGTGTTTAACTGCTGAAAATGGAAGATTCATATAATTTAACTTTGTTCTTTAAGATTGTCTCAACCAACGATTATTCTTATTGTTTCAAGCACTGCTTTCGTTTCCGGAAATCTGGAAATGGATCCTTCTTAGGGCGGTAGGAACGATTTTAAAAGTGTGATATTTAGGGGTGGCGATTAAAAATCATGAAAAGACGTGAAAATCAAAGCCAATCCAACTTAAATGGAAGCAAAGTAGCATAAATTTGAATATCATTAGGGGGAAATTGGGGTTAGTCCCCTCCTCCCCTGAGGGGAACCATCAAATACACGCAATATTTTTATCTCAATACATTTGTTGCAATTCTTTGTAAAGGCCTTAGCAACTATAGATTGGGTTTAGCCGAAGAAGAATTAAGGGCAACATCTGGACTTGCTGAAGTTTCACTTTAAGATTCACCCATTGCGCGCAAGCGAAACAAATTCCAAAAAGTAAATGGCAAAACATGTACAAGTTTTGAGTACTCTGGTCGGGATTTAGTAAAGTTTATGATATTCCGTACCGCTGGGTGCAAGACATGCACCCGTTATTATGAGACTTAATTTAAATACGCCCTTACTTTTCCGCCGCCATCTCCTATGAGATGCAGCAATCTCACAGAAATAACTTTTCGGTTAATTCTCTGTATCATATGTCGATATACTGGTCTGAAATAAACTCCATTTAAAAGTTATAAACAAAATGAATGACTTTATATAGATAGTATTGTAGCTTCAAAAAACGATAATGCATCTCACTAAACAACATACAGGTCAAAACTCCGGAAGAGCGGGCAACCTCTGTGACATCTCTTGAGTCATAACGGATCCGTATATGCACGTGGAAAGGACTGCGGCAGAACTAAACCTCCGCAAAATTTTAAAGGAAAAAACAAATCAATGATTCCGAGCTCAAAATGATTTCGGCTGCATAGGCAAAATCGATACTTCTATAGCCAGGCCAAGACGTATATTACATGATTATGTTGGCTCACTAATTCTATTTAGAGTGGAGAGGGACGTATATAACTTGGGGAATGCGTCTTAAGAGGTCGTTGTCCCCACTTTTCGAAAGCTTTCCACACCCCTTATCTTGCCCTTGATCCCCATGTGATGGGTAACACTTCTTGCCCGAAGGACAGGTGCGATATCCCGTATAGGTTCGGAGTCCGTCTTGTGGCTGCATTGATTCATTTGCGTATTTTGTATGCCAGGTTAAACGAGTCAACATACAATTTCATTTAATGTCCATTTCCGGCCACATAATTGTTATGGGGTAAGGGTGCTCGATTTATGTTATTCATCACTAGATTTACAAAGGACAACTTTTGGGCACCGTGGAAATGAGTTTAATTTTACACATCATTATAAAAATTTCCACGTGACTCTCTTAACATAAAGCAAAGAAATCCTTTTGCCAAGATATGTTTATTTCAGGTCCATATTGGCTTGTTTGCGTCGTAATTAATCATGTAGTATGTATTTAGATATACTTTTGATTCCATGTTATCAGTGAACAGAACATGTCGGGATGACTTGCAAAAAGCTATCATTGAATCCAAAACAAACAATTTCCCTACAAAACAGCAGGATTACGTCATTACGTTCCTCCTGTCCCGAATAGGCCGATTGCACGAGGTCATGTATATGACCTCGTGTAGTAAGTGCCCCAAAGTGTATGAATCCCAAACTTCGGAAACCCCTAATTTCGTGCAACCCGAAGTTCGTGCACCACCAAGTTCGTGCACCCCGAAGCTCGTGTACCCGGAAGTCCGTGCACCCCGAGGTTCGTGCACCCCGAAGCTCGTGTACCCGGAAGTCCGTGCACCCCGAAGTTCGTGCACCCCGAAGCTCGTGTACCCGGAAGTCCGTGCACCCCGAAGTTCGTGCACCCTGAAGCTCGTGTACCCGGAAGTTCGTGTATTAACGACACAAAGTATACGATGTTATGTTATGATGCAAGAATCTGTCAATGACAGTTTGGGTGAAATATCATCAAATATGTACCCCTGGGGGAGGGGGGGGGCACTTTATACTAAAAGTGGTAGAGGTGTGCAGCCCACCAACCAACCCGCAGTATGACATACTTTTTGGTAGCTGCAGTATAAAATTATACAATTTTAATACCAACAGTATGAAAGAGTCAATTTTGATATACAGTATGTGTATTCAACAAAACAAATTGTAAAAATGGACCAGCACTAAAAAATTAACACAGTAAAACCTCATTTTTTGGGACCTGCACTACGAAAATGGTGCAAAAAACACCTGCTCGGGCGACACATATACATATACCTCACATATGGAAGTGCCCCTTCCCACCTCCCCCTCCGCCTTACAAAAATCCCACGAAATGAATTCTACTAACTATCAATTAATAAATTTAATATTAATCTTAAAGGAATATCCCCTTAGAGTTTAATTAATTTCCTATATGATAGAAAAAAGATTAGAATCAAAGTGGTGAAAAATATATGTTAATATCTTATTCCGTTTAGAAGTTACACAATTTTAAATTATTTTAGAATTTGGACAAAAGTAACTGATTGGCAACATCTGTGATGTCATAGAGACAATTTCAACAAAACGTCTTTTGTATCTCTTTAAAAATGATCTGGATTTTGTTCTCATTGTAAATGTGATGGTCACCAAAAAAAAGTGTTTTCTAGTAAATTATGTATTCCACGCTATCTCTTCAAGCAACCAAAAATGCTGTTCGATAATGTAAAAAAAGTGTGATTAAATTGATGAAAAAGACATAAAAACTGGGCTGGAATTGCCTTGATGACATCTCCACGCTGAAGGACATGCTGTACGAGGTGTTCTTAAGAACATTTTTCTACTCTTTAAATTGTTATAACTTTTAAACGGAATAAGATATTAACATAGATTTTTCATCACGTTGTTTCTACAAATTGTCTCTATCATATATGAAAGAAAATAAAAATCCATGGGAATATTTCTTTAACAATTAAAAACAAAGGTGCACGAATTTCGGGCCACTATAGACAGCTAGAAATTGACACGAAATTATGGAAAAACGTCTCGTTTTTGTAAATTTTGTAGCAACGGCGAAAAAAAAAAGTGACCAAATCTTTCATAAGATATAATGTTGTTGAGTGTGAGAGTCAGGTGATATCAGCAATTTCGTGTATACTATCAAATTTTTAACCAAATCACCATAATCATATCCTAGGCTGTTAGGTACAAAAACTCAAACCCATCATGCTATGTGCCTTTTTGGGGACGCCCCTGAAATTGAAACCATGGAGACACACCTGCCGTATAAAGTCCATTACTGGCGATAAAACGAATGACTCATGTTCCTAATTGACTATGAAAATAAAAAAATTATAATCCATGCAAGTAAACGAAATGTATACAAATTCTGATGATAATGAACATAAAACCCTTCCCCGTTTACCACACTTCTTTCATTTATCAGTCTGTTGTTCAAAGTTTGAGAGCCTTAACCAAAGTCCAGTGTTAATTTTTTACTAATTACGCATTTGCGAATAAGAAATTAATTGAGTGCTGCAGCAAAGACCTCAACAACTATAGGAATAGAGCTCAACACACTGACGAATGACTGGATGTTTGTAGCTTGGCATGCTTGGATCGAGACAGAATCCATTTTGCAATGATTCACAGGTACATGACAAATTAAACCAAACGGTCAGTAATCTGGTAATATCAGTGTTTGAACTGTTTCTACGACTTTTCTTTGTGTATATAGACTTACCTAAGTCTTATACCAAAGAAAAATCACGGAAACAGTTCAAATCTACTTGAATGATACTTAAGACGATAACCATGACAAGATTTAGCTGTAAACCACCACCTGCACACCAAGGCCGTAATTCTCATCCAGAAAGTGTGTGTGTGTAAGAAAGGGGGAATGGGGAGGGGGAATGCATGGCCTTTAATTCGAAAAGTGGGGAAAGAGGCAAATATTCCCCAAGATGTTCTGATTTTCAAAATTCTACGGAAAAATTGGGGCCGTAATTCCCTAGAAATTATAGCCCTGCTGCACACCAGAAAGGATTCCGTGGAAACAATGACATGTTTTTAAAGGAGAGTACTGATAAATGGCGCATCACAAACCGGAGTGGGTAGGGAGGGGGGGGGGGACTTCCTTGCGGGAATTCTTAACCTTTAATTTTTGTTTTGATTTTGTAAATTCTACGGAAAAAGTGGGGGCCGTAATGGAATAAGGAACTAGTAACCAGAAACCAATTTTACACACCTTAAAAAAAGATATATATAAAAAAATTAAAAAGCTCTGTCGTGGCGCATGCGTCACTGCTTCTGATGAGATACAATTTTGATCAAAATAGCGAGCTCTATGCGTAAATTAAAATGACGTCTTTGTAGGCCTTTTCTTGAACTTTGGACCATATTAATCATACCTCAGCTTGTACCACTGTGGGAAACATCCTCATAGAAACGGGAAGGACACATTATCATATTACAATTTTCTTCATTTTGGATCATTGGTTTGCCGCACAGTTTTGGATTTTTGTTCAACACATCTTGTCTATCAATACAAGAATACAAAGCCTGAAGGTACGTGGTATTATTTTTTTACCTGCAGTTTGTTATGTCGATAGTCCGAGTTTTAGGACCAGTAGGCGAATTCTTCCAACGAAATAAACTTCTAAAGCTTATAGATCTCTTATGACAACCCTTATTGAATCAAAAGCGTGTGAGAATCACAAAATCGCCCTGAGATACAAAACATCACCATACAAAAGTATACATTCCGAAAAAAAGCGGGAGTGGGGCAAGTGCCCCTTGCTCCCCCAATTCCGCCCATACTCAAACCAAAAGTATCCCTAAATTACTGACAGTGTCAAAAAAAAAGCCTTTACTTAGGTTTATGCCCCCCCCCCCATGCCCCAACATGCCTGAGTTTCTTCTGACACCCCTGAATATAAAAGATATTATATTAATATATTTATTAACTAAATCTCTGACCTTCATTATAGAGGGCCAAAATGGTACATGATCCCCAATAAAATCATGGCGGCGGCACGCCCCCGGTTTTTACGCCCTGCATTAAAAATAACGAACAAAAAATATAAACATAAACAGATTGCCGGAAAGGACCCTAAAGACATTTAGTCGATGAAAGAAAATAATATCATCATTTCGGAGCTAGACGGAGGGGTGGGTAGCAGCTGCCATAAGATACCAAAATTGATAAATTTGAGCCTAAAATCAGATGAGAAATTTGAAACGGATTAAAACCAGTAGCTGCCATTTTTTCAACAAAGGACAGGCTTATACTCTAAAAAAGAATAGTCAGATTTGACCATTACATGATCAGCTGTGCACCAAACCAAATAAAACGACCATAACGTAGTCAAAATTAACCATAATATGATAATTATAAATAATTGCTGTTCAATTTGACCAAAGTTGGTTCGGTGCAGAGTTGACCATGTTGTGGTCAAAATTTGACCATTCCTTCTTTTTTTACAGTGTATGTTTTCAAATCACTTAGTGTTCAATTTTTCCGAATCACTGATTAAAATGTTCCGATGTTTTCGAATCAAATTAAAATGTATAATATTTCCGAAATTAGGGGTAATCAAGAATGAAATTAAAAAAGAAGAAAAACATTTTGCTAATAGTTTGTCGATTTTTTGTTTTTAAATTCTGTTCGGGGGATAAGGTGAAAATTATCCACCTAGTTCCCCTCTTTAACTACGCTACTGGACATGACATACTGATATAAATATATATTTATATATATATATATATATCTATATATATACATCTATATATACATCTATATATCTATTTATCTATCTACTTATATATATATATATATATATATATATATATATATATATATATATATATATATATATATATATATATATATATATATATATATATATATATATATATATATATATATATATATATATATATATATATATATATATATATATATATATATATATATATATATATATATATATATATATATATATATATATATATTTATATATCATATATATATATATATATATATAAATATATATACATATATATATATATATATGTATATTAATAAATATATATACATATATATATGTATATACATATATATATATATATATATATATATATATATATATATATATATATATATATATATATATATATATATATATATATATATATATATATATATATATATATATATATATATATATATATATATATATATATATATATATATATATATATATATATATATATATATATATATATATATATATATATATATATATTTATATAAATATAAAAACAATAAAAACAATTTTTTTATAAATTATGTATCTACAGTGATTTGATTCAGCAATCTTTCGAAACGTAACCTCAGCACCATGCAGCAACCACCGCCCGCCTACACCGTGGATCCAAACCCGCCGCAGATGCATCAACAATACCAGTATCCGCAGGCGCCGCAACCTGGCATGCCGTCTGCCCCGGTTACAGTCATGGCTCCTGGCCCTGCCGTAAGTATCATTCTGTATTAACTGTTATCGGAATATTCCCGTGCATTAATAATTTTCATGTGCATTAATAATCATTATCAGATTATAGAGGAATATTGGAGGAACCAATTGGTCATATAAAACTATGTTAACGTCTTATTCCGTTTACATGGTTCAGGAGTCATTGCATGTCAAATCACCAGTGTATACTCTTCAAACAGTCAAAAGGGACCGGCACGGTACATTCAGCACAGTGTGGTACATTTAACTTGTATGTTCCAAGATATTTTTTGTGTATCAAGCTCTGTGAAAACTGATTTTAATTTTCTGTTATTAAGAATATGAGATACATGAACAGATGTGCATCTTGACAGTTTTATACCTCATCTCAATAATGTTCCCAATAATGTAAAAAAAAAAGGTAATTAATTTTCAAATGAATACTTAAATGTTGTCTTAGAAGTGCACCTACATATACATATGACATCGCATTATTGAATTAGACTTTCTGCAAGGGTCTTTCCCAACCATAACTTGCAGAAGGATGATCCACGATCCGTAACAGATCTTACAATTATCGTAGAATCGCCTTCACATATCCCCGCGGGACCCTTCCTAGGGTTCAGTGTCTTCGATTCAACACTCCGGTACAACTGTACAATTGTGGTGCCGCCCAGAACCTAAACTCTAGTCAACTACTTATGAGTGCAAATTTCAGCCCGATAGACCTTTTCATACCGGAATCGGCAAGTACCTGAGATCTAATTTAAATAACGTCACATGGCTGAAATTCACGTGACTCAAGGACCAAACAAATGTTGGTAATATACGCGGGTATTGTTGTGGTTTACAATGTTCCCTGCAGCTGATGGTTAATACAAGGAAATGTCCCCCCTGCAGAAGTTGATTGGTTGTCGTAAACTGACGATTCACGCTCGGCTAAACTCGGTCTATACCGCGACTTTAATATCATTTTCTTTTGTCAGGTGTCTTCATTCCAAACAGTTCACCAACAGACCACTTACGGGGCCGTTGACAAGGCCGGCTGTAAATACAGTGGGGGCGGTCAGGTCGCCGTTGGTTTTCTCTGCGTGGTCTTCGGAATCGTGTCGGTATCCATAGACTGTCAGTATGCTTACATAGGCACCGCCATATGGGGCGGTATCTGGGTGAGTATTTATATTATTGCTTATGTTCGAATTCACATTTTCCGATAATGTGCATCAAGTTAAAAAAATTGCGTTTTACAGCTTCCGTTAAGTTATATTATTGTTCTTTATGGGCGATTTGGAGAAGGGGATGGGAAGGGTTAGAAGGGGGAGGGGGCTAGCGACCTCGGTGTCTTTCCCGTTCAGGGAGTTCTTCTGTATTGGAAAAAAAGAAATTATTGAATATAGCCATTTTCCCATTTACAAGTCCGGGAGATCTTCTATAAGTAGGGGAAGAAGTATCTCCAAGGAGTAGGAGATTATGTTATGTGGGCTGCCATTACGCAATATTGCCCATAATGCCCCTTCTTTTCCACAGACTTAGTGTGTGGGTCAAACTTAAAACGGTTGGGAAATTTGTTCAAGGCTCCCGTACTACATGTGATATGAGTATTCGGTTACTATTAAAAGTAAATGAACAAAAATGTCTTGATTCAAGAAATTTTAATGTTTAGATTTCGAGAATTTGGCGCGGAATTCCTGACCTTGACCTAAATTTCTCGATTACGTGCGGTCACGTGGCCAAAGTGTAGAAGACCACTTACTAGGCCTCTAGGTATCTTTACGAGAAGATTGAAAGGAAATTGCATTGATTATGGGTTCAAGTAATTGAAATACAAAACAGTCATCTCCTACAAGTAAGAGATCTCCAACTTTAAGGAGATTTCCTGGACTGTTTATCCTGGCGCATTCCATGTGCTTGAAAACCGAAGTGGGGAGTTTAGGGTGCATTTCTGAGCTGTTGAAATCAACTGTTGTCCAAATGTTATTCTTGTTTTTGCTTAGTTCGGTGTCGGTGGAATTATCGGATTGACTGCAATTAAAGCAAGCGGATCGAGTGCCCAGTGTCAGGTAAGTGTTCTGTCTGGTAGTCTGAAAATAACTTCAAGGGTGTTGACAGTATAGTTATAGGCCGAATGACACACCTTGGGCGTGCTAATTACTGAACATCGTTATGCCTTATAGTGAGAATCATAGCACGGTCGTGTAATGTAAGGGGAGACCGTCCAGCAGAAGAAATAAATGTCAAAATCGGTTTTCAAATGATCATTTTTTACAATTGTTATTAGTATTACTGTTAGGCTTTAATTTGCATTTTATAAACACATTACGTGCGAATGGGCATACCTGTCTATTTCCTTATGCTAAACCTTCGTTTTATAACTATATTCACAACTATATGAAAGAGAGCAGATTTTTCTCATTAAAAGTTTCCGGGTATTTTAGCATTTTCAAAGACTGAAATTAAAGGATTACATCTAAAGGCAACATGGGCGTAAGATATGATCTAAACCATTAAAACAGCAAAATATGCCATTAAAACTGGTTAACAATTGACCAATTTACAGCATTATTAATTTGTAGCTGTTATTGCTCAATAGTGTGTGACATCAACGGGGGAAGGATCCTTCATTACCTTTTGTAAAACCTTTGTTTTTATTCCTCTGTCAAACTTGTCTGATATATAACATTGGACTTCGGGCAAAATTTGATGGAACTTTGTCACACCCCGAATCATCATGTATCTAGAAAAGTCATTCTGAAATTTAAAAGTAGCTGAATTTGAAGAACAGAATTTACAGAATTATATAAAGATTTTGAAATGTCTTCTTCTTAATATATCACAAATTCTGGACAAATTAACAAATCATGAAATTTTGTTTAGTCATAACTTGAAAACTAAATAAGCTCATTACAAATTTTCTACTCAAAGTTCCATGCTCTTTTACATATCTTAAATTTGTTATATGTTCATAGTCCTTAAAAGTATTAGTTCAGAGGTCAGGCAAGTTCATCTTATTTGAAGGAAGATTTTAAAAGAAACAAAATGGTAAAGAAAGCATTCAAATAACTTATTCCATTAAGGAGATATTTTAGCTTGAAGTTTGATAACATTTGTGTAGAAACGACTGAAATTAGACTATTTGTGATGTCATAGCCTTAGATTCCTTAAAGTCTTTATGTATTCTATCATATTTTGTCCTTCGATTTTATGGCTTAAAAACTATTGAGTATGTCAGGAAAGTCGTAAAACAAAATCTTGTAAGGATAATCATAATTTACAACCTGAAAAAAGTTCGAGGGAAAATAATTAAAGTGGGAAAAAAAGTTAAATATATGTGACGATAAGGGCGCCGACCTTCCATAGTAGACTTATCACACCAGTCATTTCTACAAAGATCAGACAGAGATTTAATCTTGAATATCTTTTTAACGGAATAAGCTTTTTGAACAGTTTTTTCTCTCACAATTTTGTTTCTTTTAAAGAAAATATGAATGTACAGAATGCAAAATAATTATGAGCTTCCTTCCTGTTTATACGTCACAATTTTGCATAGGCCTACATCACAACTTACATTAAGTCCCAACCAGGAGTTGTAACCAAGTCATATTTTTGCAAGTCAAGTCACAATTCACTTGTTGGCAAATCAAGTCAAGTTACAAGTTATTTGCTCGCAATTCAAATCAAGTCACAAATCATTTGTTTTCAAGTCAAGTCAAGTCACAAGACTTAGTCACAAAATGTGACTCGATTCCAAGTAATTCGAGTCAACAACTCTTTGCATAACTAAATCTTATATGTATTTTCAAAATTTGAGGACCGTTTCAATTAGAATGTTATGGTCCATTTCAATGGAAGGTTGGCCAATATATGTAGCAAATTTCTGTAGATGTCCATATGGCTCTCACCAGGGACGCATGCGCGGGAAAGGGTTAGGGTGAAACTTTAAAATGGAGTACTTTCTGTGACGTCATCCGGTTCGTGTTAAGCGTTTCGTGATAGCATTGTGACTATCATAACCGAATACGCAGGCGACGACCCCGTCATTGTAATTGTGTGTTCACTCGTCGTCGTCGTGACGTCATACCATACTGAGAAACAGGCGCATGCTCGTAGACATGACTGTGAGATTACTTTTTATGACGAAACAGTCATCATTCATGGCATAAAATGATTTTTAAGTAGAAAAACAGATAACAATGGCGTATCAAATTCTTTAGCTTCCGCAGCGCTTTGAGAAATGGATAATTCCAAGAGAGGCGCTCCCATCTAAGTTACCCCATAAACAGATGTCACTTGCCTCTGTTGCCCCGTGAGGTAACAAGCTTGGGCGATTGGGCGTGGTGAAGGCGTCCTTGCATTTTTACGGAATGAGTTGACGACAAACTGCGAGATATTTCGGTTTTGCTTTTCAATATGAATGACTGGATTATTGACATATGCAAAGTGATATTACCATGACTATGTGTTTATAATTGATCAATTCTTAAATTCGTTTTCATTTCCTTTTCTTTCACCAGTTGACCGGCTATTTTGTGCTGAACTGTTTTTCTGTTTTGTATGCCACGGACATTTTCATCACAATGTGTATTGCTCTTGCTAATGAACCAGGGAACAGTTATTATGGACATGTAAGTGTTCAAGTCAATAACACATGCATGCCATGCAGATGCGTAGAATTTAGGAAGAAGGGGGGGGGGGGAGCAGAGGCAGACTTCCTCCTCCCCCGAGAGAATTTCACCTTCCCGTTGCATGCTTCATGCCTGTGTAGGAGGTAAAATTGGAAAATTATTAACAACAAATTGACAAATTTGGTAAACTTATTGGATACTTTGGCCAACTTTTCCCGAAAATTGGCCAAAATTACTCGAAATTGAAGAAATGTTTACAAATATTGACCGGGAATTCCTGATTAGCAGCAACTGTTGATGGTAACTTAATTTACCAGAGCAACTTTTCCATTTGTTTTCCATTTTTGTTTCCATTTTTTTTGTTTTCCCACCCCATCCTCTCCCCGATAGGTGACCCTTTCTAAGCCCTTGATGCCATGATTGTTACCAATATATCAGCGATACATCCACGATTATAGATTCTAACAACAATAATGCAATAACAGAATAACGAGCCACGGCCTTATGCGTTCAGTTACCATTTTATGCGATGCTGGCTGTAATTCTCCGCAGTGGTGTATCAGCCTTGAGCGCCCACCTTTCAGGGGCATTAAAAAAATACACGCACAGCTTTATGGAAAATTGTTCACTTTTGCTTTGAAATGTTTGTGGAAACAAGGCCGGAATAAGACATGATAGGGCGCCGCCCTAAACTGAACATGCTTATGAGACTTCCACAAAAAATAATTTTATTGATAAAATGTGAATATAGCGACAATACGTATAAGGTCTAACTGCTTTTAGAAAATCAGACAATTTACACACGAAAAAAATGAAACACTGAAAAAAAAATTCACGTTTATGGTTTTTCAAGATAACATTTTTGATGCGAGGCCCTAAACTATAGTTTAGATAGTTTATGCATAAATTCGGCACTGTGTGCATGGAAGGCCTAGTTGAGACGTTGACTTTGAGAGAGGCAGGGAAGGGCGGAGAGTTAAGCCGAATCCGCGTTGTGGGATGAGCCCCACCCCCTACTTTGTTGGTAAAGATTTTGACCCCGATAGGGCGACTCTTCTATTAATGTGTATGAATAGCTTCAGTTGGGCCGCTATTCGACACTTTTGCTTGAAAAGTATGTAGGGTCTATCATTGTGCCTTTGGCATAGGTTTAGGAAGATTGAAAGGGGCCCAAAGTTTTAGACCGTCGGTGTCACTGTTTCTCTAAAAAAGTGTGGGATGAAGGAAAGGGGGAGGGACTTATTATACTTAGGCCCCCTTTTTTGACTGACGGGACCATGGTCCCAAGCTCCGCTTCCTACACCTATGTAGCCCTTGGCAACATAACGAGCTTGTGTGAAAGATCCAGTTGTGTTCGGTTTGGTGTTTTTTTCTCTTTCATGAAATAAAACTACTTTAGTCTTTATGTATCTTGATTCAAGTAATCTTCCCAGATGGCATGCCCACGAGGGGCCCATATGGGAAAAAACTGGACCATCTCCAACACACATTAAGCCCATACAGCCCATACGGGATCTATTTGGGCTTGTCCATGTTGGTACCGTCTGGGGAAAACCTGGGCAAGCCCATGTGGGGAGCTACATGAGGGATGACCTATGTTGGCAGCATATGGGAAAAAGTCAGCCCATATGCTATCCATATAAGCATACCACATGATACTCACCTGGTGCCCAGATGTTACCCATATGGGAATCTGGGCTGGAAAATTTGTGTCCGAATGTGATTCCTGGGTGCAGAACCCGAAAGGGCCCAGAAGAGTAACCCAGATGGGACCCATATTTCTGCCTATATGTAGCTCATATGCCACCCATATGGGCATGCTAGCTGGGTTGTTTATTAGGATTGCAAATTTGTCTTATATGATACAGTAAACTAAAGTTTTAAGTCGCTCCTTAATTCGAGAAAAAGAAATCGTATCTTCTCGACGATAGTTTTAAATGTATTGATTTCTAGAATAAATGTCTTGCTCTTGAATTATATCCAAACAATTTGTTTTGCATTTAATCATCCACAGAGCAGCCGAAGTGCACGCCTCGCTATTGACAGTATTCTGATGCTGTTGTCCATAGCCGAAATACTGCTGGCCTTTTGGGGAAGCGCGGTGGCACTGAAGACAACCTGCACGTCACGCACACAATCTGTGGTAAGATACACTTTTAAACACACAAAAATTGTTCGATGTAAAGCAGAGCTGCCATATTGGCCTATTACCGGCCAAGTATGGCAAATTCGACCGTTTTGAGACATGTGTGGCCGGTAAAATTTGTTCAGTGCCGGCCAAATGAAATTTGATCGATTTTGGTCTTTTTGAATATTTTGCTAAACTAAACTTATTTTTTCCTTAATTTTACTTTTAACTCATACAAAATTACTTTCATACATCTACTCTTAGCATTTTTGATATCAGAGCGTTGAAACTCCTATACACAGTCAAATGATATTTGTTTCTATTTGACTTTGTGAAAACTTTTGTGTAAAGCGAAAACAAATATATATATCTTTACTTTAAATTTGAAAAGTTTGGTACTTCTTACAATGATAGAGTCCATTGGAAACTGATTTGGCCGTTTTTTGCCCAACTTAGCCGACTTTGAATGGAAATTTGGCCGGTAAACGTGTGGTAGCCCTGACAACCCGAATATAAAAGTAACTCGACTTTAACAGGAACAAACTTACGAAGTTGAACCGATACAGAACGTGTACAAGAAACCATGTTCCTCTTCTTCAGCGGAGGCCGCTATGGGGAACCCAAAGCAAAACTTTAAATGTAGGGGCTCATAGGGTCGTTTCCCAAAGTGTGGAAACTCTCTATCAATTAAAGGTTTACCTTGGAGATCAATTTGTTCTCTGAAGCTGTGAAAGGTCAAAATTTACGTTGAGGAGTATTGATTTTCTCACATACAATTGTGGCGCAACTATAGAGTCCTGGGGGTTTAGGAATTTGTTGCTTGGGGCCCATAACAAATTCATCGCACTGTCATTGCTCGGGTCCCCCAAATCTTGTTGGGTTTACCAATCCTTCCCACCCTATTACTGCGCCACTGGTGGGGGCCCCTTCGCTTGAAGATAATGTGTACAGTTCTAGGCCTCTAATCAATTACAAGACTCATTTTCTAAACCTGGGCAATATGCCCACAATTTACATTGTAAATTTTTTTCAAAAATTATACTCGAATTTTTGTGGGATCCCGTTTGTGTACGGTCCTGGGGCAGTTACCCCATCTGCCCCACGGCAATTATTCAACTATGTGTTATGGTGCATTTTATGGTGCATTTTTATCTCGTTCCATACAGGTAACATCTCAACCGATCACGGCATATAGCACTAACGTCCAACCAGGCATGTACCCATCCCAAGGAGTGACAGTGACCACCATGCAGTATTGTAAGTAAACAAGTTCAGAAAGAGGAAAAAACAATAGTTATTGACGCCAAGCCCAAAGGACAAGGGGTGGGGACGTTGTTAAAATGTTATAAACAATCGGCATATGGAAATGGCCAAGGCAGAACTTATGAGCAATGGCCCATTTTATCACGAAAGCATTCATTCATACAGCATTCAGATAAGTTTGCATCATCCTAGCATCGCAACTGGTATGCCGATCAAGAGACATCAATAAGGCTTTGAAATAAGATAATAATGGATGTTTCTTTCTCCCTCTTGCTTCATGGAAGACATTTTTCCATTAGCCAGGGACGCGCCAGGTTTTTGGTCATAAAAGGGGGTAAGGGGGTTTAAGAGAGAAGCAATTTTGTTTTCATGGGAAAAAAAGCCTATAAATTGGACCAAATATGACACGTTCCAAAATTTCAGGGCGGGGCAATAAGGGGTAGCGAGGAAGGAGGCAAAGCATTCTCGTGGCGGAAAATGCCTCCCTCCGCCATAACCTCCATAGCACCGCCACTGCCTTTGTCCGATAAAGAATGAGGGACGATCATCTATACTGGCTCCGTGCAGACATCCTCAGAAAGGACTATAAATACGGTATCGATAGGCATATCGGGCCTAAATCTGGGGCCTAAATAACCTTTGACCAAACAAAATGCCATGTTCAATCAATAGATGTTACCCAATTCACGTCATGGGAGCCTGACAGCCATTTTGATGACGAGATGCGTACCATATATGGCTGCGCCTAACGCGTATTACACTGAGGGTCATCGGCGGGATTTGCCTACCGAAAATGAAGGGACAAAGTTACACAAAAAAAATGGGTGGGGGGAGGGGGGACCACGAAATCCTGCAAAGATAAAAAAAAAACTCAAATGATGCACATTTGGAACAAAAGTACGGAAGGAGTGGCCCCCTTGCCCTCTCAAATGCCGCCTATTCTGACCGCCAAAAGTGCTAGCGTACAAATGTATATCACTTTATATTAGCGTACAAATTCTTATCACTTCCAGCAGCCCAATGGCAGAATAAAACTTCTCCTTTTTTTCGACGGCGGACTAGATGTTCCAAATGTTTTACTATGAAATATTGAGGGATTAGTTCAGTGCTCAAACAATTGAAACAAAAGGGTGAAGAAAGCATTCAAAAATCTTATCCAGCTAAGGAGATGTTTAAATTTAAAGTGCTGTATCACTTGTCTAGAAATGGCTGAAATCAGACTAGTTATGACGTTACATCCTCAGATTATGTCAAGACTGTATGTATCATATTGTGCCATGCGATTTTGAGGCTTAAAATCCATTGGATAAGTCAGAAAATAGGAAAACTGAATCTTTTATGGTTATTTTACTTTACCACCCAAAGAATGTTTGAGGACAAATAAGTGAAATAGTGAAAAAGTTATATAAATCTTCTTTAAAATACATTTTGTAAAGAAAGTGAGGATGGGGGCTTCCATAGCAGATTCACTATACCAGTCATTTCTACATAGACAAGACCGAGCATTAAACTTAAATATCTCCTATAACGGAATAAGATATTGAAGTAGTTTTCCCCCCATTTTGTTTCTATCAAAAATGCTCTTTCATATGATTGTTTTGCCACTCATTTCATCGTGATGCTCAATTGGGTCGCCATGCCAAATTAATCAACAAACTAAGAAAAAATAGCAACTTTATCTCAAGTTCGTATTATCAATAATCAGTTTTCCAGACTTAAGATAATAATTTCTTTTATTCGCCAAACAGCTTACAACCCCCCACAACCAGCACAATATCAACCAAACATGCTGCCAGGAGGAGGAATGGCCGGTCCACCGGCGGGAGCTATGGCAGGCCCATCGGCAGGACCAGATCCAGCATCTCAGATGTATCCCACAAAAAACTAACTGTACTAGATATTTTCACAGCTACACATTTTCCAAAAGAGAGATGAAACGGTTAAATGAAACCAAACGTGATGAAAGCTTTTAAGCAGTTAAATTGTGCTTTTAGGAAAAAACCCAGTGTGTAAGAAATCAAGGGTAAAGACCTTTTAAATGATAAGAAGTCAAGCATGTCCATCTTATAAAAGAGGACTTTAAAAGTAAACAAAATGGTGCAGAAAGCGTTCAAAAATGTTATTCCGTTAAGGAAATATTCAAATTTAAATCTCGTTCTTATCTGTGTAGAAATGATAGGTGTAGTAAGTCTAAAATTGTTAACATGTAACAGGTTAATGCATTCTAGAAAGTGTATTTTTTTTTCACTATTTAAATTATTTTTCCTCGAGCTTTCTTCAGGTGGGTTATTATAAATACCCTTCCTAGATTCAGTTTTAGTACTTTTTTGACATATTCCATGGTTTTTAAGCTATACAAGATCGCAGGACAAAATATGATAGAATACATAATGACTTTGATGAATCTGAGGCTATGACATCACAACTATCTGATTTCAGTCGACGACGAGTGAACACACAATTACAATGACGGGGTCGTCACCTGCGTATTCGGTTATGATAGTAACAATGCTATCACGAAACGCTTAATACGACCCGCACGAGAACACAGGTACGACGTACGGACAGAAATAACATCGACAACCAAGTCAATGTCCACGGGATTTGATGACCAGTTGTGGTGTACTGGCATGTCTACCCAACCCAGGCTTGAACCCAGGACCTCAGTGGTATGTAGACATGTATGATAACTGCTACACCACAGTTGGAAGACATACACAACATATATACCAAACTTTAAAAGAAGCACTAGACCGTAAAGTGAGGATTCACAGATATATCATCCACGAAAGATCGACTTTATGCCTCCATAGCTCACTGCAACGTGAGGGCGAAGGGTACTTAAATATTCATATTAACCAAAAATTTGCTATACAGTAACGTGCTAGATAAGCAGTTTGATTTTTGAGGGGACCCCTAAATATACGCACCCACTTTTTGGTCTAGTGCTCCATATATAAATATATCCTTATAACGAAAAGAGATTTCTGAATGCTTTCTGCACCATTTTGTTTCTTTTAAAGTCCTCTTTTATATAAGATGGACATGCTTGATCACTTTTCTAATTCTTTGCTCTGGTTAAGATGTACATGCACAAAATATTACAGATAACATAAACTAAGGGGTATATAATAATTGTGATTCTTGATTTGCGTTGAGCAGTTTGCAACGGGAAGAGTTTGTTCTTTTTCATTATATGCGATGACAACACAAGACACGAGGAAATTGTAATATTAGTCGGATAAAATCGGATATTTTATTGTATTTGAATCTGTGCGTTTTTAACATGATAACTGGGCAGGTATTTTGTCGCCCAGTGAAGAATTTTGGTCGCCCAGTTAACACAAGTATGAGACACCGAGCAGCCAGGATTTTGCAACTTGATCTGGATTTCTTCATTGTAATTACAAAAACTGGTGTCAATATTTCTATGAAGAAAAAAACAAAAAAAACGACTCTTTGAAATTCGAACTGTTTCTTTATGAGCATTGTGCCAAGTCTACTTTGTATTACTTTTCCTTTAAAGGCCAAGTATTGTAATTAAAATGTGGCGGCATTTATTATTCAAAAACAATACTGATTGGCCTATCAATGTAAGTGCACACTTTACCATTGTGTTTAGACCAATCAAAACACAGAATTTAAATTTCATTTACCTCGTACCTTAGAGACGACAACTGGCCTTAGTTTTGAAGGAGCGAATAATTCAATGTTCCTTCGGCAGTTCGGGCTTCGCACCAATGACTGATGGGTAATTGTGGTCGCCCAGTGAAGTTTTTCAAGGATTGCTTCAGGGGTCAAGCAAGTCGATCTTACATGAAAGAGGACTTCAAAAGAAACACAAAATGGTGAACAGGTCAAGAAAGCATTCATATTCTGAATGCGTTAAGGAAAAATCTAAGTTTAAAGTTTGGTATCATTTAATTGTGTAGAAACGACTTAAATCACACTAGTTGTCATATCGTAGCCTCAGATTCCTCAACTGCTCAAAGTCTTTATGTATTCAATCATATTTTTCCTGCAATTTTGTGGCTTTGCAACCATTGGATATGTCAGAAAAGTATAGTAAAACAGAATCTAGTAAACTTAGTTATAATTTACAACGTGAAGAAAGTTCGGGGGAAAATGATTCAAATAGTTACAATCATTGTTAATAATGTGAGGATGAATGAGCAAACCTTCCATAGTAGACTTAGTACACCAGTCATTTCTACACAGATAAGACATGAGATTTAAACTTTATTAAATCCCTAATGGAATAAAAAGTTTTAATACTTTCTTCACCCTTCTGTTTCTTTTGAAGAATGTGAGGTTAAAAACGCCAATCTTCCATAGTAGACTTACCACACCAGTCATTTCAACACAGATAAGACAGAAATTTAAACTTGAATATCTCCTTAACAGAATAAGTTTGCTGAATGTTTCTTCGCCATTTTGTTTCTTTTGAAGTTCTTTTTTTTTTATATAACATGGACATGCTTGACCACTGAAGTAATCCTTTAAAAAAAATGCACTAACTAATGTGAATGCCAAAGATTAGTCCAGAGCCAAGTTGTTTATGGACAGTTAAATCACGATGGAGAAACGAATCCGAAAAAAAACTAAAGGTGTTTAAATCCTACATCCTATTAAACTAACGATGATAAAAAAAATAGAAAAAAACTTGGCGGGGAGGAGCAGCCCACAATAATTTGCAGGTCTGTAATACAAATTGATGCCGTATTTTCGCCTTTCCTCATTGCAAATACAAAACAAAACCAAAAACGAGTGTTAACTGGGCTCAGTGAATTAACTGGGCCCAACTGACCAATGATTTTACTGCTAAATATGTATCGTTGTTAAACGCAGAAACGTTTTGCACGTATCGCTATCCATCTGTCAATGGGTTAGGTCGCTGTACAAAAATGTATGAGTCTCTTATCACCGTTCAAAAACTATTTGTAAGTTGGGGAGGGGGGGTAAATTTTTTAAAATTTCGGTAAATTTGGCAACATTTCCCAAAAAGGAAGAAAATTTCTCGAAAATTGAAGAACATTCGCAGAAAATTGCAGGAAACTTTTCGAAAATTGGAGAAAATTTCACGAAAATTAAGGAAATGTTACTAAAATTGTAGCATATTTCTCGAAATGAAATAAAAGTTTTCGGAAAATTGAAGAAATTTTCCCAAAAATGAAGGAAATTGCACGAAAATGAAAGCAAATTGCACGAAAATGAAAAAAAATGATAGAAAATTCCCGAAAATGAACAAAACTGAAGCAAATAGCACGAAAATGAAGTAAATGGCACACCAATTTTGTGAAAACTGAAAGAGATTCTCGTATTTTTTTTGGAAAAGTTCAAAAAATCACCTTCCAAATATTGAACGACTGCTTTTATTCAGCTATCCTAGTATAGTTGCCTTAGTACTCGACATTCTTTCTGTAGAAGAAACTAAAGTAATACATGAATATTTCTCCATTTCCGGGAAATTTCCAAGTAAATTTTCGGGCAATGAGGTTTTTCGATCTCCAATTTTCGGAAAATACGCTTCAATGTTCGGGAAGTTTCCTTCACTTATCAAGATATTTTCAGCATTCAAAAATGCCAGGTAATTTTTCTCGATTTTGGTATTTTTTTCTTCCATTTTCGGGAAATTTTCTTCATTTTCGGACAATTTTTTTCGTTTTTCGGAAAAATACTTTCATTGTTCGGGATACAATTTTTTTTATTTCTGGGCAATTTTCGAACATTTTCTTCCATTTTTGAGAAATTTCTTTCATTTTCGGGTAGTTTTTTGATTATCAGGAAAATTCCTCTAATCATTGGATAAATTTCGGAAAGTTTTTTTTCAATTTTCGGGAAATTTGCTTCTACATTTAGGAAATGTTGCCAAATTATTTTACCAAAATTCCCAATTTTAACGGGCAGAAAGCATGCAAACGGAAAGGTGAAATCCTCTCGAGGGGAGGAAACTGCCTCCACTGCCCCGCCTCTGCTCCTCTTCCTCTCAACCAACCCATCAATTGGACCCGTGACCAGTAAAAATTCCTCTAGAAAGCTTTGTCTACCTGTCTTACCAACTCACTGTACCCCTCCAAATGGGTTGAAATGAGATCATTTTAAACCCACAAAAGGGTTAAAATGCACCAGCTTTCCGGGCTTCCTCCCCTGAACCCCTACCGGGGACCTTTATGCAGGCCCCTGAAGACACACGCCGGAAAGCTCGCAATTTGCGCTCGGAGGGCGCTAACGCGCTATGAATTTTCAGCAAATACCAATTCAGCCCCCCCCCCTCCCTACCCCTCCTCCCCAAATATCAAATATACCTTCCAACGGCATATAAATTTAGAGGTAAACGCCGCCATTCTGGTAACGTCACTTCCGATTTTCAATTGTCCTAATTGATTGCGAGAAATCATATCCATAACCACATTTAGGCCCCTATATGCTTGGTTACGGATGTGTAATTGATGTACTTGAAAACCGGAAGTGACGTTGCAAGCACAGCGGCTTTCATTTCTGAATTTATTTTTGGGACGATACCTTTCCTTTAAAGAGACTAAAAGGAGGTAAAGGAACCGAAAAGACGATTTGGACAATACAAGGTTGCACCTCGGTTTTCGGAAGAACCTGCATTATGAGGAAATCCAATATGTTTATTTGAACTGTCTACAATCACTGCTACCGGAAATATACAGAGAAGGATAATAGTAATACCATATGCATACATTGAATATTTTTTGTTGTCAAAACATTGCACCTTTCAGTGTCTCAGAGGCAGCTGTCAGTTGGCCTTTAGCACGGGGAAAGGGTCATTCACCTTGCAAAGGAATGTGCCCCCTTGCAAAGGAATATGCCCTCTTGCGAAGGAATGTGCCCCCTTGCGAAGGAATGTGCCACCCCTTGCGAAGAAATGTGCCCCCTTGCGAAGGAATGTGCCCCTTGCGAAGGAATGTACCCCTTGCGAAGGAGTGTACCTCTTGCGAAGAAATGTTTTCCCTTGCGAAGGAATGTGCCCCCTTGCGAAGGAATGTGCCCCTTGCGGAGGTTTGCATGTGCCGTCTTGCGATAAGAGAATGTGGAGCTTTTACTCAAGTAGGTTTCTTTAAGTATTATGTTCCCGCGCTCCTACTCCTTGAGAGAAAACCTAGCTACGTGACTGCCGTTACGTCATTGGCCTAACAGCAAGTGAATATGCAAGAACATTCATTCTGATTACATACCGATTGTTTTCTGATTACCTGGCAAATATTTGATGTACTTTTCAAACCAAAACTGCCAGCTGCAGACTGCAGGGAAAATTTAATTTTTAAATAAACATCATAGCGTTTGAAATTAAAGTGTGTTGGTTGTCATCATGAACCTTCAGGAAGATTCTTCTAACAAATGATTTCAATTACTCAGCTCTACGTGATTTTATCATTCATATCATTGGAAGACTTTTTTTTTCAAAGACTATATATCTATATCTGAACTTTTCGTTAAACATGTTAAAGAAAATAACACAAATATTGCCCTAAAAAGATCAAAATTGTGACATTTCGCTCGCATATACAGTACAGTACACTAATCTGAATTTTCCCTAAAGACAAAGCTTGGGCCCAAACGCTCTACATATATGACTTTATCATACTTAAAAAACCTTCTCCTCTACCTACCTTTTTTTGTCCCAGCCTATAATTGGTCTTTAGAACATGGCCTTCCTACTGTGTGCGAGCCACCCCAAATTTCATCGGTGCGTTAGTGGGGATCTTTGAAATGGGCCATGCAGGGCAAAATTATTTGGACTCTGGGCATTGTCATGGCAGAGATATGTCTAAATATCATATAAATACCCCAAGTTTCACTCGTGGAGCGCCTGTAATTTGGGTCCTGGAAAAAAAAACAAAAAAAAAAACAACAACATACAATTGGGGTCCCTTGCCACTAATAAAGACTAAGTGTGAGTTTGGGCCATCTGGTCTAATTGGCACTGATTCTCACCGAGTTACATTCTCACTAAGAAAATGATGGCCTCCTGAATGATTCTAACAAACTAAGGACCTCTTATTTGCTTTTCACATTATTTTAGACATTAAATATATTCCGATTCATAACCAATATAATTGGCTAATCATGATCTATAAGTTTAAATCCTTCCAGTTTGACGAGTTAGGCTATGATCTATACATTTTCCAATTTTTGTCGATTTGAGTATAACATTTTAAAGAGTTTTACAATTATGAATTTTTGAAGCTGTAAATTCAAAAAGAACTTCAGGGGAAAATGGGTCACTAGTAATTTTCGGACAAATAAATTTCGATTGGAGAGGGAGTGGGGTAGGGGGGGGGGGAGGGGGAAGGGGTGGGGTGTTGAACCTATGAAACTATACTACTGCATCTGAAAATACAACAGATGGAAAGTGCCTTCAGATCCTGTGTCCCCCTGCCCTCCTTCCAGATTTAAACATCTACTGCCGCTCGTGTCAGGGACACACACTGCGATGCATTTTTAAGTGGCCCCAACGCCACATTCCCCATTGGCACAAAAGAGATAACATGAGAGCAAAATAAATTGACTTCCGATTTGACCCTGGACCGCGGTTCATTCTCTTCCCCCTCCTCTCCCCTCACCCCTCGTCCATGGCCCCACCTTTCGTCTCAACCTGCTTGGTGCCAGGTTCTTACGTCCCGATGTCAAGGGGGAAAGCCCAATGCACTCACAATTTCAGGTAAAAAATGTAAAATAATTTTACAAAGTGTTTGAAAAGCTAATCTCTTTTGAGATTTCTGCTTTTGCAACGGCCCACCAAACTAGAATTACTGTTCTGCTTAGGAACAATTTGTAAGGTAAACGACTGATATATTCATAGTTTCTGAACGTCACATAAGTCTTTTGTTCGAGATATATGACTTAGGATCTATAGCAATGGTTCAGTGAAGGATTTTATTTTATCAGTTTGTGAGAAACACATTTCTTGATATACTGCAGTGTTATTAGTGTTAAAAATATCCAATTTGGAGTTTTGGTATGACTGGTTGTACCCATTTGTGAGCAGTATCAGCTCTGAAAATGGAATATAATGTATATTTCAAAGCTTGGAGTCAGTGTACATGTGTTTAGTTACATACATACACCAGCTCAGGAGCAAAGTGCGATGATTTAACAAGCACTATCACGAACTATTTTGTAATTCGACCTTTACTCAGCACTGGCAAGTGCGATGTCATCACAGAACTGTCAAGATTCTTTATTTCACCATGCATGTTTTATTTATTTTTTCTGCGTAATCATGGAAGGTAATCTACAGAACAGAAATCCAAGAAGAATCTATTCCTAATTGGCAACAAATGGAAGCGACATCTCAGCTGTCTAAGTGTCCTTAAATCTGAGACGCAGACTAATTATCTATATCCAGGTAAGGAAACCTTCGTTTGAATAAATATGTTAACTTATAACCATTGAATCATTTGCATGAAGAGTAACTTAGGATAGATAACATGGCAACCGCAACTCCTATTAACATTTTGGCCATCCCTGATAGATAGGCCTATAGCAGTGTCAAGTTATTGTTCGGTTCGGATCCCCAAAATCTACAACTTGCTTGGAACAGGGAGGGGAAGGGGGGGGAGGGGGGGGGGGTGTAGGTGTGTTACCGCCAGGGTTGTAAGGGTTGGCGGCGCCTACTTGGACTGACATGGGCAGACAGAACCTCCAACAAACAACTTTTACAATTGATCGGAGACACATATCTTTTTTCATCAGTCACATTCGATTCTAGAAGAGGAAGTCCGTTGACACTGACACTGTCTCAGGAAAGGCCTTGCCCCCCGATGTGTGGGCTCACCTCAGGCATTAAAATGGATTAACTGTGCCAGGTATTACTGCTGCTGCGTGGGGTCATCTTAGACTCAATCCACAACCCAACACATCTCACCACCATCCAATGGTCTTAAGGAGTGCGTCAACGAGCAACTCGGCTTTAGGCGAAGAATGAATGAATTGGCAAAATTCCACATAGATTGTACCTCGAGCCGTTTATATATTACACAACAGCTCCATACAACGTTCGTAGGGGATCAATCCTGTTATTGATTGATAGTATTCGCCCCTGAACCCCTCCTCATCTATTCCCTGCTTCCTACCCTGTTCATGTTCTTCACGAATTCGCCTTTATATCCCTCATCTATTCACCTGCTTCCAACGCTGTTCATCTGCTCCTTAAAAAAATAACAACAAAAAACAGTTCATGTTCTTCACAAATTCACCCCTGTACCCCTCATCTACTCACCTGCTTCCAGCCTTACTCCTATTTTTGTAATAACAAATAAATAAAAAAAGTGTATGTCCTTTACGAATTTGCTCCTGTACCCCTCATCTATTCACTTGCTTCCAACCCTGTTCGTCTGCCCCTTTTTAATAATAGTAGAACAACCAGAAGGACAGTATGCTCGACTACTCAAAGCTAGTATAAAGAATGGGCTTATTGAGGGAAATATAGCAATCCGGGAGCATGCCTATTACTAGGAACATTCATAACACACAAGAATGTTAAAGTCATGCGGCCATTTTGTTCATATGTTGCGATGGAATGTCATATTTTATAATTTATGTACTTGAAATATCAAAAATCATTGTATTGAAAAATATTTGAACTTTCAAAATGGCCGTTTTCCGCCTAAAAGCCTAGCCCTATTGTTTATTATTTCTAATATTTTGAAAACGGCGGCGTGGTGAACATATCATATGGGAGTGAAAAAGTTTTAGCCATGACAGTAATGAAGGCATTTTCATGAGTTTTAAGCTTCCCCTAGCAAAAATATTTTCCCCAGAGGTACTTCAAATTTAAAATATTTAACATTGCATACGGCTTTAACGTTAGGATAGCAAAGGATCATGGAAAATATCACAAAATGGCGGCTTCCATGTAGCAAAATGTTCCCATTTTTAGAAACATTTATGTTCCCATTAATAGGCATGCTACTAGACTGTATAGAAATAAGGTAGCAGGGACAGATGATTTCAAATTATTTGAAGTTTAAAAGATGCACTTACATTTTCATTTCCACTACAAGCTTCAATATATCTTTGAGTTTTCCTAGATATTTAAAAAAAAAAAAAAACAAGCTCAAGGTTACCTCACCCAGTAACTCAGAAAACATGAAAAACCTAGCAGTTTTTATAACTACAACACCTCGTTTAGTTCTATCAATTGAATAACAAAGAACGGAGAGGCCCTGACTTGCCAATGTCAATGAAAAAATGTCATTGAACCTCCTTTCCAATTGGTACTTTCCCTTCAAGCCCTACACATTTCCAGAGCTACATCCTGGATCAGTGGCGTAGCCAGAATTTTCATATTGCTGGGGCAAGAATAACATAAATAAACCGATACAAAATATGGCCCCTGCTGACGAACCGTACTACGTTTGAAGCGATACAAATTGAATATTGAGGAATATTGGTGAGCAATCGCCCCCTTTGGCCACCCTTTGGCTACGCTACTGTCCTGGATTGTAATACAGCTTCCAGTTTAAGAAAATATGTGTGTCAAGCAAAGTCAAGCAAAATGAAAAATGTACAATAACATTAAAGCAAAATTATGCGAAACAATATTGCTTAACGTATGACAAACCAGACATTGGTAACGATACAAATCCCCTCTCCGCTAATAGTGCATATTCCAGACTGTCACACAATCCATCCCAACCTCTCCCAAATGTCATCGCACGTCTATGCTCCTACCATCACAACTGAAATCCAGATGACATACCACCACATGCCATTCCGCCCTGTCCCACATGTCGACCCACCCTGTTCCACATGCCAACCCGCCCTCTTCTACATGCCAATCCACCCTGTCTAACATGCAAACACATCCTGACCAACATCCCATTGCACCCTGCCATACATACAATTCCACCCTGCATTTTCCACATGACCTCATCCTAATTCCTTCAGCTACTTTATCTTCATCTTCTACCCCACATTCTGCTTATTGTTTATGTATCTCATACCCCTAATTTAACATTCTTTAGAAGCGATGACACTTTTATTTGCTTGTTTATTCTTGGCAAGACAAACAATTTGATTGCTATTCATGTCAGGAATGTCAATATTATAACAAAACTTGAAATGTAAAGTTATTAAGTCATAAGCCATATATATTTTAATCTCAGGTCAACAAATGCACACTATACCTCACCATTAAGTGTGAACAATGTTCTTAACATATACTGTATGATCATTTGTTTAAACAAAATCATTATACCCACTTTAATTCAAGAGATACCACATATACAAATATTTTCTTTGCTATGAAAATAGGCTAATTATTATGCACACACAATCTCCCAAACATGCTCAACTGAACAGTACTAATGCCTTCTACCACTGAACCAAATAGCAAGTTATCATCTCAGGTTAAACATTTTGTACGCATATTTATTGTTATGCAAATAAGCTACTTAATATGAACACTACACCTCATCATTGAGCGTAGACAATGCTCTTCACATGTATGATTATTTGTGTAAAACAAAATCCCCACTCCCTCTTTGATTTAAGATATATCATAGATACTAAAATGTTCATAGTTATGCAAATAAGCTAATTAGTATGCACATTACACGTCATCATTAAGTGCAGACAATGGTCTTCACATATATGATCATTTGTGTAAACAATGCTCTTATCATATAACATCATTTGTGCAAACAAAATCCCCACATCCATTTTAATTTTAGAGATATCATAGATACAAATATTTGCATTGTTATGCAATTAAGCTAAATAGTATGCACACACACCCACTAATCATGCTTACTTGAACAGTACCTTATGCCAAGCTACATGAATGTACACCATTCATAACTTAAGTTATGAAAATTTTAACCAAAAACTTTAAGCAAAAGTTTGAGCTGACAAATGTTTTCATTGTTATGCAAATAAGCTAATTAGTATGCACACACAACCTCTCAATCATGTTCATTTGAACAGTACCCATATCCTCTACCCCTATGCCAATTCACATGAATGTACACCATTCATAAGTTTTGAACACTTTAAGCAAACCTTTAACTAAAAGTTTAACCTGACAACTATTTTCAATGTAATGCAAATAGGCTAATTAGTATACACACACAACCCTCCAATCATGCTCATTTGATCAGTACCCATGTCCTCTACCCATATGCCAAGTCACATGAATGTATACACCATTCATAACTTAAGTTATGTAAACTTTAAGCAAAACTGTAACTAAAACTTTACCGGACGCCGACGCCAACGCTGACGCCAAAGCCGGGGATAGTAGAGTAGCTCTACTCTTTTCAAATAGTCGAGCTAAGAAAGGTTCATGTCCTTCACGAATTCACCCCTGTACCCCTTCATCTATTCCCGTGCCTCCAATACTGCAGCCCTATACCCCTCATCTATTCCCGTGCTTCCAACACTGCAGCCCTGTACCCCTCATCTATTCCCGTGCTTCCAACACTGCAGCCCTGTACCCCTCATCTATTCCCGTACTTCCAACACTGCAGCCCTGTACCCTCCATCTATTCCCGTTCTTCCAACACTGCAGCCCTGTACCCCTCATCTATTCCCGTGCTTCCAACACTGCAGCCCTGTACCCCTCATCTATTCCCGTGCTTCCAACACTGCAGCCCTGTACCCCTCATCTATTCCCGTGCTTCCAACACTGCAGCCCTGTACCCCTCATCTATTCCCGCGCTTCCAACACTGCAGCCCTGTACCCCTCATCTATTCCCGTGCTTCCAACACTGCAGCCCTGTACCCCTCATCTATTCCCGTGCTTCCAACACTGCAGCCCTGTACCGCCCTCATCTATTCCCGTGCTTCCAGCACTACAGCCCTGTACCCCTTATCTATTCCCGTGCTTCCAACACTGCAGCCCTGTACCCCTTATCCATTCCCGTGCTTCCAACACTACAGCCCTGTACCCCTCATCTATTCCCGTGCTTCCAACACTGCAGCCCTGTACCCCTCATCTATTCTCGTGCTTCCAACACTACAGCCCTGTACCCCTCATCTATTCCCGTGCTTCCAACACTGCAGCCCTGTACCCCTTATCTATTCTCGTGCTTCCAACACTGCAGCCTTGTACCCCTTCATCTATTCCCGTGCTTCCAACACTGCAGCCCTGTACCCCTCATCTATTTCCGTGCTTCCAACACTGCAGCCCTGTACCCCTCATCTATTCCCGTTCTTCCAACACTGCAGCCATGTACCCCTCATCTATTCTCGTGCTTCCAACACTGCAGCCCTGTACCCCTCATCTATTCCCGTGCTTCCAACACTGCAGCCCTGTACCCTTTATCTATTCTCGTGCTTCCAACACTGCAGCCTTGTACCCCTTCATCTATTCCCGTGCTTCCAACACTGCAGCCCTGTACCCCTCATTTATTCCCGTGCTTCCAACACTGCAGCCTTGTACCCCTCATCTATTCCCGTTCTTCCAACACTGCAGCCCTGTACCCCTCATCTATTCCCGTGCTTCCAACACTGCAGCCCTGTACCCCTCATCTATTCCCGTGCTTCCAACACTGCAGCCCTGTACCCCTCATCTATTCCCGTGCTTCCAACACTGCAGCCCCATTTTTAATATAATTAAAATAAAAAAAAAGGGTTCATGTTCTCCACTACCGTACACTGACTTACTGCTAAATGTAATTTGAGGTTTTGGTATAAAAGCAAAACAAATTCCAGTTTTTTTTCAGTTTGTTATGTTTATTGCCTCAATGTATAAGTGGTTCAGTGAAGAAAAAAAAGGTATGTCTTTTTCTATGATGCTTAGTTGGTTGGCGGAAAGAAAATCATCGAAGGCTTTGTCAGATAGCACGCCGACATCTCTTAAAAGAGAATTGACATTGCACATGAGACTTACAAATCAAAAATAAAAGCTGTAAAATGCTTATAAGATTAGTTATTTGTTTATCGTCATCTTATATTAAAGAGGACTTCAAAAGAAACAAAATGGTGAAGAAAGCATTCACAAATCTTATTCCGTTAAGGAGATATTTATGTTTAAAATTGTGTATATCATTTGAATAGACACGACTGAAATCAGACTATTTGTGATGTTACACCCTTAAATTAATCAGTCTTAATGTATTCAATCATATTTTGTCCTGCAATTTTTGTCGCGTAAAAAATAATGGATATATCAGGAAAGTAGTAAAACCATAATAATTACCAGGGTAATTATAATATACTATCCGAAGGAAGTTCGAGCAACAATTTTCTTTAAAGCAATATTATTGTTGAAAATGTGAGGGTTAAGATCGCAAATTTTCCATATTAGACTTACCGCGCCAGTCATTTCTACACAGATAAGACGGAATTTGAATAACGGAAGTAGTTTCTTCATCGCTTTGTTTCTATTACAAACCTCTTTCATATAAGATAAACTCTGAAACATTTGCATGCTGTTTTAATTTTTATATTCATTACAGTACTTTACTTAATGTCACTTCTATCTATCCGTATTAATTCAATAGTTGACTTCATAAATTCACATTTTCAGATCATATATCAATTGAAGAGGAGCATGCCGCACCACCACGTCTATGCCTTAGTTGACAGAAAAGGTTGTTTATTTACAGGACTGACACAAGTGTTTACGGGACCCAGTTTAATCGCCCTCGGCATCGCTGCTATTGTTCTCGAATGCGAGTATGCTTTCATAGCGGCCCCCATCTGGGGAGGATTTTGGGTAAGAAATTTTAAAGGGTTTTACAAATATATATTACTGTAAGTCTATAGGTCCTTTTAAAGAAGCTTCAAAACCCCCAGTAGGAAGGGTCACCTCTGGCAGTCTGACAGGCTCAATTTTTGGGAAATCTTCAATCCTTTTCGTAAAATCTTTAATTTTCGGGAAATCTCAATTTTTCGGGAAATCTTTAATTTTGAGGAAGTCTTAATTTTTCGAAAAATTTTCAATTTTTGTGAAATCTTTAATTATTTCGTAAAATTTACTTTGTTTTCGGAAAATATCTTCATTTTCCTGAAAATTTCGTCCGTTTTCGGAAAATGTCAAATTCTACCCAAATTTTCAATAATTTTACCATGTTTTACTTCAGTTACAAATTATACATTACTTTCTTACCTCCCAATCAGAGATGCGAATTCCCTCCCCCACCTCCTCCTCGTTTACTACGCCTCTTGCCCCCAAATTGCACGATCATGCCCTGTTGGTTTGTTAATGGACTGCTGGACGTTGACAATCGGGACAGGACAACTGACCTCTCTCAGTCTGTTCAACTTCTTCCTAAAAAAGATGGTACACATAGCTGCATAGACAAAAGAAACTATCACCGGGCACACATTTGGTGGTGAAAGCCGCGCAATAATTTTCGGCGAGTCATTTAAAGAAAGCGCCCCTTGAAACACGGGCGGGATGAAACTGCCATTGTCATTTTCATCCCGTTTTAAGGACATTCCCTCAACAAGTTGACGCATGTTTTACGCAATTATTTGACTACAAGTTTTGTTATAATACGAAGTGGAGTAACGTGGAAATGAAATAGGAAACTTGAAACTTTGGAGTAGTTCCAGGGGCGGATTCTGTAATGTCGACAACAAAATTGTCCCCCCCCCCCCTCCAGAACAGCCCCAACTTCAATTTCAAGTACCTGTCCACAGAATAAAGAGGACATTTTAAGAGGGAGCAATTGAGAGACATCGGTGGCAATTTGTTTCGGGTTGATATTGTATATGCGGCTTCTACAGGTAACTATAGCCAATCACAAGGGGTTATCTACCATTAAGCGGCTATCTTTCTTCCCATTTACCTACCCGAAGGGCAGAGACGTAGGAAGCGGGGGCAGAGGGCAAGTTATACCCCCTGAGCGAAATTCGCCTTCCCGGTTGCATGCTTTCTGCGCGGTTGGGAGGTGACATAGGGAAATTATTAACATGAAATTGAAAAATGCGTTAAAATCATTGCATATCTTGGTTAAGTTTAACAAAAAAAAAATGAAAACTGGCCAAAGTTTCCCGAAAATTGAAACAAAATGCCGAAATGAAGGAAATCTCCGGAAAATTGAATTGATTTCCAGATAAGCAGCAACTTTTGATGGAAACCTAATTTACCAGTGCAATTTTTCCACTTGTCGCTGGGAAAGATTTTGGTCTTCCCCCTCTCCTCCCGATAGAGATCCAATTGTTACGCCTCTGCTGCAGGGGAATCTATCCACAGACACTATCTGTTCAACTCTTTCCTGCAGTGACCCTTTTGGGATAATTAACTGCAGCCATAATTGTCATATGATTCTAACGGGCATAAAGTGTTCTGTTCAGTTTCTGCAAAACTTAAATAAACCCTCCTTAATTCTTTCTCTTCTTTGTTTTGCAAAGTTTGCTTTCACCGGAGCCGTCGGCCTGTTCGCTATGAATAAAGAAGGACTCAACGGTCAGTACATGGTAAGTTGCCTCATACTTTATTCTATCATTCCCGAATATAGTCTTTATTGTGTTATGAGGAGGTATGTGTTTTTTAACTCTTTCAAGAATATCCGAGAGTTTCCATAGTTTTATTCTCAATAAATGAATTCAACTGGTTGTTTATACGTCACATCCGGGAGATGGCGTCTTTTACTGGAGTGAAAACAAACCTTTGCGCGATACACGTGGGCAAGTCCGTATGCGTTTACTGTGTGCGGTACGTATGGCATGTAAACAAACACAACTGATCGCGTTGTTTTCACTTCAATGCGGGGTGAATGCGCGCGCTTACTATGCGGTCTGATGACCTCAGGTCACATGTCCAACCAAGTGAATAGATTAAAAGTAATTGAACAGCTCAGTATATCGTCAAACCTTAGCGGCTGTAAAAAAAATCAGTTGAAGGGGCAAAACATAATCGTGAGGGGAAAAAAAAAAAATCTTGCTATTTTTACGGGGTCTTAAGGGCATGCAGCAGGCCCATAGCCAGCAAGGAATTTTTAAAGGGGCAGAAAGATTTAAGAGGGGGCACTTGTGCAAATTCTACAGACACCATGATATTTTTCGTTTGATTTTACACAAGGAGGCACAGACCCTTTGCAAGGGGTGGGTCACGGGTGTTCCTAGCGTATGGCAGCCTATACACTTATTACACACATACACACACACACACACACACACACACACACATATATATATATATATATATATATATATATATATATATATATATATATATATATATATATATATATATACATCTATATATATATACATATATATATATATATATATATATATATATATATATATATATATATATATATATATACATCTATATATATATATATATATATATATATATATATATATATATATATATATATATATATATATATATATATATATATATATATATATATATATATATATATATGTATATATATATATATATATATATATATATATATATATATATATATATATATATATATATATATATATATATATATATATATATATATATATATATATATATATATATATATATATATATGTATTTATATATAATAATGTAATAAGTATATAGGTAGCCATAACGATAGGAACACCTGTGCGGTGGGACAGGTTACGGGCCTGTGTATAGGAGTGGGAAATGTATTCTCGAAATGTCCCATCTCCAGCACTGCCACTGCGCATTCTTATCATTTCCCCCCTTCATTTAATGTTCTATTTATATTCAGATGATGGGCTATCTTGTAGCAACTGTTTTCTCCGTCATCTTCGCGATGAATTTGTTCTTAACAATGTGGATAGCCATCGAAAAGGAAGAGGTACATTTGCATGATTTATTCATATATTCGTATATATTCATATATATCCGTATATATTCATGGACAATTTGCATGAGTTACAAGTGGGTCTAACAACGAGTGTATATGCATAGTATGTCATAAGTTACGTTACCAAATTGCTAGTATAGGTAGAGGCTTAGTGTCCAAGTATGGTCATCTTTTTATGAAATGCTATAAAACGAACAAATCATTAAAGAAAGATAATATTTAGCTACAATCTTGGACAAAACTGTTCGGACACTTACCAGCGTACCGGAAAGTGTGCATGTTATTTCAAATATTAATGTACATACATTTACAGCCCCCTCCCTCTCCCCCACGCCCCTTTTAAATGATGTCAAAATATTTCACTGGGAAATACAGACAAGCAATTATCAACATCTTCCAATCATCTCACCAACATTGAACCGGAGAACGGGGGTGTCCCAACGAGTTTTCGTTGTATCTTATTATCACATTTGTTGAGCTGGTGTGCTTACATCATGCTGCAAATAAGTGTGGTGAATCAAATTATTTCATCTCTACAATATTTAACCATGTACTTTGAATAATTGAAAACATGGATTTGATTTCCAATATAATTCAGGGCATGATTTTGATAGAAAGTAGACGTAGAATGATTATGCTTCTTCTACTTGTCTAGAAGCGTATCAGCATAATTTGTTGGTAGCTGACAAATTTTCCTTACCAATTGGACTATAAATGTGACAAAATCGAACATATTTCATTCGAGCAAAACATTCTTTACCCCAACAAAATATCGGGGCTATTACGCCTCTGATCGTCAAGAATGTCAACCCCGTGAATGATTCTCATTACTTTCTACCTGAACTCATATATTATTTGCCGCTACATTTTTCAAACCAAACGTATATTAAAATTAAGTATATTAATTAATTATATTTTCTATCAAATTTGAATAATTACGCTCACAGAAATTCATAAAATGAAAATAAACTCCTTTTTTTTTAAATTCAGCAATCTCCAACACGAGTGGCCAGATTAACAACAGATGTCATGATCCTAGGTTTAGCCGCACTCGAATTCATGGCGGCGTGTTGGGGCGTGGGCGTTTCTTCTAAGACAATATGTTCTACAGTCAGCCCAGAAGCGGTAATTGATCATATATTACAAGTTTGCGGAGGAAATAAGCTTTACCATGGAACTCATGTCTCGGTCATTCGACCATTGCCGGATTTCAGTCCGGAAGTAAAAAGAAAATGTACAACATACGAGAATATTTAGGTCATGCAGGCGGATTATTCAGATGTTACGATAAATGTGATGCTTTCTAATTTAAATACATAAATTATTAAATCTGAAAAATAAAAACATTATTTTTTTTGACATTTGTATTTTTCATATGGCTGTTTTCGCGCCTAAAAGCTACAGTTGGTTTGTAAATTATTTCTATTATTTCGAAACGGCGTGGTAAACATATAACATGGGAGTGGAAAATACTTAGCCATGACAGTAATGAAGGTATTGCCATAACTATTGTGTTTCCCCTAACAAAGATATTTTACCCAGACCTGTTTCAAATTTGAAAAAACGTAGCATTGCATGCATGAGGCTTGAACGTTAGCATAGCAAAGGATCATGGGTAATATTACAAAATGGCGGCTTCCACATGTAAATACACATATATACATATATATATATATATATATATATATATATATATATATATATATATATATATATATGTATATATACATATATATATATATATATATATATATATATATATATATATATATATATATATATATATATATATATATATATATATATATATATATATATATATATATATATATATATATATATATATATATATATATATATATATATATATATATATATATATATATATATACATATATATATATATATATATATATATATATATATATATCTATATATATATATATATATATATATATATATATACATATATATATATATATATATATATATATATATATATATATATATATATATATGTATATGTATATATATATATATATATATATATATATATATATATATATATCTATATATATATATATATCTATATATATATATATATATATATATATATATATATATATATATATATATATATAAATAAAAATAATATATATATATATATATATATATATATATATATATATATATATATATATATAGATATATATATATATATATTTACATATACAACAGTTTGATGATTTTCAGTGACTAAAATTTATGATAGAAATTGAAAGAATTACATTTGAAAATTTGCATGAGCTCTCTGCTCTTTTATACATCACAACTATTGCTTATAGAATTCTTCAAACTTTGATTAGTCATAACGCAAAAACTGCATATTCGTTTGACGTAATTTAAATCCTATCCTGTTATAAATCCTATCCTGCTACATATCCTATCCTGTTACATATCCAATCCTATTACATATCCTATTCTGCTACATATCCTATCCTGTTACATATCCTATCCTGTTACATATCCTATCCTGTTATATATCCTATCCTGTCACATACCCTATCCTGTTACATATCCTATCCTGTTACATATCCTATTCTGTTACATATCCTATCCTGTTACATTACTTATCCTGTTACATATCCTATCCTGCTACATATCCTATACTGTTACATATCCCGTCTTGTTACATATCCTATCCTGTTACATATCCTATCCTCTTACATATCCTATCCTGTTACATATCCTATCCTGCTACATATCCTATACTGTTACATATCCTGTCCTGTTACATATCCTATCCTGTTACATATCCTATCCTGTTACATATCGTATCCGTTTACATATCCTATCTTGTTACATGTCCTATCCTGTTACATATCCTATCCTGTTACATACACTCCTCTAACTTATGTGGAGTGTATATAAATCTGTCCATATATCTTTAAAAAGTTCACTAAGTAAACACTGAATGTAAAGAGGCTATCCTTTCACTTTACAGACTAACCAACAACCCACAGTGATCTACAATAACGACGCTCAAATTCGGTATGATTCATCTTACGCCAATGACGCCATTTTGGGGCCACAATACGGTAAGACAGTGTCAGTGCTTTAAAATAATTATTTGTAAAGTTGGAGGTTTTCTTAATTATTTACGTACTGACACCTTTTATATTGAGGCGGCATAATTGCCTTTGCTAAAACATTTCAAACATAAGATCTTACTTTCTACGCACAAGCTACGAAGCAAGAAGGTCAACCCTGCCATATGGGCTCATTCTGATGAATAAAAGGCCTTGCAAAACCAAGAATTGCATAGGTTCTATCGGTAATGTTCCTGGGGTCCCAGTGGGCCATCAAACACATTGCATATGTCTTTTTGAATAATTAATTTGGGAATCTTGTATGAACGAGGACGTCAAAAGAAACAAAATGGTGAAAACAGCATTTAAAAATCTTAATCCGTTAAAGAGATATTTAAGCTTAAAGTTTGGTGTCATTTGTGTAGAGACGACAGAAATCAGACTAGTTGTGACATCACAGCCTCAGATTCCTTAAAGTCTGTATGTATATCATATTTTGTCCTGTGATTGTGTGGCTTCAAAACCATTGGCTATGTGAAGAAGATAGTAAAACATAATCTTGTAAGGATAATTATAATTTACCACCAGAAGAAAGTTTGAGGAAAAATAATTCAAATAGTAAAAAAATTAGATAAACTTTCTTTAAAATACATTAATAATTGTTAAGAAGGTGATTATACGGGCGCTAACCTTTCATAGTGGACTAACTACACCACTCATGTTTACATACATAAGGCAGTGCATATATAAGGCATAATATTTCCCTAATGAAATAAGATATTGAAGTAGTTTGTTCACCATTTTGTTCCTTGGAAGTCCTCTTTCATATAAGATGGACTTGCTTGACCACTGAACTAATCCTTTAATAGAGTAAGATTTTGTAATGCTTCTATTACAATTTTGATACTTTTGAAGTCCTATTCCATATAAGATTAACTTGCTTGACCACTGAACTAAACCTTTAATCATATAATTGATGTTATCGAAAAACATATTCTTCATAAACAAGTGAAATATTCTTTATTTATAGATGAGCCTCCCGGGTTATATCCACCCTACGCCCCAACGGCTGCCCCACCTGCAAATCCTACAATCTACGATGCAATACCTGCGCCGCCCCCATACTCATTGGATGAACCAAGCGACGCCCCAGAATGAACTGCAAATTTGCCACACATAAAAAGCGGTACAAGTCAAGATGCCACCCGTCTGGTCGTAGCTATTTGTTGGACACATTTGTGTATTATGTGGGATAGAAAGGCGACGATTAACAAGAAGAAGAAATCAGATGCAGATGAAATATTTAAAATGGAATACGCTGAGTTTACGAAAAGTTGGTAGATAGAGTTAGAGAACCCACACCAATCTGTAGATATAATTAATGAGCCCAAAGCAACAAAGTAAAGGGGCACTTCATTTCTTTTTTAACACTTTTTTCAAAGTATGAGGGTATGCCACCAGTTCTTGCACCTTTGGCAGTAATTCAGGGGCAATTTTCATTTCTAAAAAGGAGGATACGTGCCCCCTGTGCACCCGATGTAAATACGTCACTGATGTGAATACGTCATCCGATGTAAATACGTCACCCGATGTGAATACGTCACCCGATGTGAATACGTCACCCGATGTGAATACGTCACCCAATCTTAATACGTCACCTGATGTGAATACGTCACCCGATGTGAATACGTCACCCGATGTGAATACGTCACCCGATGTGAATACGTCACCCGATGTGAATACGTCACCCGATGTGAATACGTCACTCGATGTGAATACGTTATCTGATGTGAATACGTCACTGATGTGAATACGTCACATGCTGTGAATACGTCACCTGATGTGAATACGTCACCTGATATGGATACGTCACATGATGTGAATATGTCACCTGATGTGAATACGTCACCTGATGTGACTACGTCACCTGATGTGAATATGTCATCGCTAGGACTGGGAAATATATAGCACTGGTGCATGTAAATCTACAAAGAGGTCCTCGTGGAAGCGTCAAATTAGACAAACGTGCAATACATTTCATCTGTAACTTGAATTTTATTTCGAATTGTGAAAATATTTAATATTTTGAGTTGAATATATTCGTCAAACTGGGTTCTGAACTGGTGAAAAGCATAAAATGATGACCATCAGGAAGATGCTATGGGAGTTGATCCCTAGACACACTCGATGATAAACACTATTTTACTGCTCTTGTAAGCTTTGTAGCGGAATCCAATTCGCACACATATCCTAAAATGTATTATCACGATTGTTAAGATTAAGACTACCAAAAATACAGATACAATTTTACGACCAAACTATTATGACTAGGAACTAGGGTCTATTATGACTGCTGGACTGCTGGAGTCTGCCGAACTCGGATACGGACACCGGGTTGCTTGCTGAACCAAACTTGGACTCCCACACGGACACCCGGGGTACGGACTCAGATTTGGATACGGTTGACCCGACCTTATGGACACAACTAGCTCCTATTTTGCCAGACCCTGTATACGAGGGACGCGGAGTTGCACATCGGCTGGGAATATCATGAACTTCGTGGACTTGACTGAGTGCCAGTATTGCCGGCCTCGACCTCGCACTCGGATCCCAGGGACGGGGACTCATATTCGAATTATTTGACCTCGCATTCAGACGGGAACTCAGACTGGGAATAAGACATCGGATGGGAATTACACGACCTCGTGGACTCGTCTGGGTGCCATTTTATCGTACTCGATGTCTCACACGTGCCACAGAGACAGGGACTCATATTTAGATTACCCCAACCTCGCACTCGAATTCTAGGGATAGAGACTCAGACATCGGATGGGAATTACACGACCTTATAGACTCGTTTGAGTTCCATTTTTACCGTACACGACCTCGCACTCGGATACCAGGGACAGAGATTCATATTCAGATAACTCGAACTCATCAACTCTACCTGTCTACTGAGTCTCAATCCTCAGACTCGGATGGATTTGACTCGACTATATAAGAGTATTAAAACTGTTTATACGTATACAGAACGATTTATCGTCGAAGGTGACGGTGGTCTATCTGAGTTACTTTTATTTATTTGTATTTTACAGTGAAGGGACGAAAAAAAAAAAAATCGAATCTTGTTGTGTTGGTTGTTACTGAGTTATGAGAGTTTTAAGCAAGAAATTGATTTTTTTTGTCCCCATAATGCTACATATATGATTTCGCCAAGCAAACAATGTTCTAAAGCATTTTCCTCGCATTGTTTTTTATAATATTAACAATAAACTGATAAATGATGTATACAAATTATAAAACATAGTACAAGAATGTTAGTTTTGAATTTAATCTTGAAGTCTTTGTGAAATGACAGTAATTAAAAGATATTTCAATGACACCAAGGTCTGAAGTTATTACGTTTGGCAACCCACGCTGGAATCTGCCAGAAGAAGTATGAAAGGGGAAAACTATATTTTACAGAAGCAAGTGACTTCGGTCCCTGATTATCATTTGACTTGGATTAATGACCCATTTTATCCAAACCGTCACGAATTGTCTGGTGTTTTGTGCAGTTTGTCTTTGATCGAGGTCATGGTGTAGTCTTTCCCTTATCCTAACTAGTCTAGTGTACAGGTGTTGGAAGAGAAATGTCAGGTTGTGGTACTCGCTAAGCAGAAGGGCCGTAATCAGGTAATCGTGAATCTGCCTTACGCTATAGTGGTGCATAGCTCAATATTCATCTAGGTGGCTCTCGATCTCTGTGATGTTCAAATTTATCGACATGCAGCAATGTTTGCCTCGCGGCCTACCCCCTAAGCCCCCTCCCCCCAAAGGCATGAATCAGGTGGGTGGCTGGATGGGCAGATGTGTAAAACGATGGATCATGAAGGGATGGATGTACGAATGAATAGAAACAATTAAATAATGAGGAGCCATGAACATTGTAGGTAACAGGACTGCAGGATATGTTTTCGTTACCGTCACTATATCAACAGAAGATAGTGGCTTAAATGGGCAGGACATCAAGAACTGCGTGCCGGTCAGAGGGGTATGCAAAGCCATCACAATTGTCCGACCCTAATATTCGCCCTAAGCAAGTACTAGAACATGCTTTGTCCATCTACTCATGTACGTTATGCGAATTGAATGAAACTACATAACAAAATTGTCCTGGCCCTGGATATGCATGCAAGTATGACGTAATTAAAGATTATTGTTGAGGCGGATTGTTTATATGCGTATTTAATGCATGGGGCAAAGGACTTTGGCTTGAGTAGAATGATCCGACTTTAGGAGGGTCATACGGGAGTGGAAAGTCCTTTGTGCCGTGCATCAAATACGCATATAAATACGATGCCAAAATATTAATCTTTTTGTAAGATTTCTGTCTAATTGTTTAAAATGCATAAAAACAACAAAAAAGAATGAAAAATGAAAAAAGTTGATAACATTCTTTTCACGTTGTTAAGAAATTCACCTGTTGTAAAATGGACTAAACCAAATACTCAACTTCGTGCATTACGGGGATTTAATGCACGGGTCATGAAAATGCAGACAGTCCATAGAAATTTATTATCTCCTATAAATCTCCTTTGAAATGTAATATCTCGTAAATTGAATAAAATACCAAAAATATGGTTTATCACCATTTAGTTTCTGGAATCTTATCCTCAAGAATCTTGCTTGACACGCCGCCGGTAGTTCTACTAGGGACGTCACTTTCGCGTTTGTTCAGTTGACTGGCTTGTCAGTCATATGTGTAAATATTTAGACCAATCAAAAGCGTTTAATTGTATTGCATAGTTCGGTCCATGTAAACACGATAACTGACCTACACAAGGATTATAGTTTAGTGGTCAAGAAGTACATCTTATATGAAAGAGGATTTTAAAAGAAAGCATTTAAGACGCAAATCCGTCAAGAAGTTATGACAGTGTAAAACTCTGTCTTATCTGTGTAGGAATGACTGGTATACTAGGTCTACTATGTGAGGTTGGCGCCCTTATCCCTACATTCTTAGCAATTGTTAATGTATTTCGAAAAGAAAAAAAAAAAATTGTTTACGATTTGATTTATTTCTCCTCGTACTTCCTTCAGGTGGTAAATTATAATCAACCTAGATTTATTACTAGTTTCCTGACGTATCCAATGGTTGCTAAGCCACAAAATCGCAGGACAAAATATGCTATAGAATGCATAAAGACCTTGGGAAATCTGAGGCTATGACATCACAACTATCTGATTTCAGAAAGAAAGAAAAAATCACCAGAAAGTCTGATTTCAGTCGTTTCTATACGAATGATACCAAACTTTAAATTTGAATATCCTTAACGAAATAAGATTTTTGAATGCTTTCTCAGCTCATTTTGATTCTTTTGAAGTCCTCGTTCACATAAGCTGGACTTACTTGACCCTAAATCCTTTAACATGTTTACTGAACTTTAATTGCTCTTTATTATAGGCCTATAAACGAAACTGAAAATTAACATGTTCCTTTGATTATACGTATAATAAGGATGAAAACTATCAAATTTATTCAGGGGAAATATTGTTGGACAATGAGTTGAAAATGTAAGCAGAATCTTCCTTTGAAACGCATAAGAGGAAGAAACACAATTATTGGCTTAATTTACCAGTAAAATGAAAATAATACCTCAGCACTTATTTCCTATTTTCACGGGTCAAGAGGGCTAAAAACTATCATACAAGTCATGACTTTCTATATTTAAGACTTACAATATTCTAACCAGGTTTATTGCCTGTCGATGTGATGACGTCATCATCGTTTTTGTTAGTAAAGCCTGATCAATGATTGAAGAGACGCCCATGTAAACTCGCACTTTGTCCCCACTTTGTTGATCTTTTTGTATGATTAAACAGTTAAATAGGTTTGATTATTCAAGAAGCAGATATACAAATAGCGGACATCCTAATACAGTGCATTACCAACAGCAAACGGAGTGAAGGCGAGACGTTGGATATCGAGATAAAACAAACTCCACATGTAAAACGTTATATGTAAAGGAATTTTATATAGGCCAGCCGGAGAGGAACGAAACTACAAAACCGGTAAGATTCGCCATTATCAGCAAATGGTTTTTAACTGAAATTCTGCGAATAAGTAGGCAAAAGTGATCACATCTTCATTCTGCAATTCCATAACATCTATCGCGATAATTTTGGCAGCTTCATGCCCCGCAATTTATTCTCATAGTAAGATTCTTGTTAACGATTTTATCTGAAATTTGGTGGCAGGCAGCTGCGTATAGTGTGCGTTGAAAAAAAAAAAAAGTATAAGCAGAAATTTGTTAGTCCCACTTTATAAGTAACAAATCTTTGATTTAAGGGTCCAATTCTTATGGTCATTCAATAATTTTCTTTAAACGAAATTGATGTCATTGCTTGTCAAACATGGTGACCTTATTTGACATGCATAGGGGTCGGCATTGTACTGCAAGTCATGCAAAACTGAGTAGTTGACCAAAACTGAAGAAAAGAAATAAAATCATCAGAAAATATGGTGGATCGAATTCCGATACCATCTCCAGTGCCTAGCAGGGGGTAGGAAGCTTTCAAAAAATGCGCGTGTGCATGTGGGAAGGAAAGGGAAGAGGAGGGGGGGGGGGGCAATACCTCTTAGGGGGCACTTCCCATGTCGTATGTATATTAGCATATTATACCCTCCCAATATGCAGATATAATTCGTGACTTTAAAACAATAAAGTATAGGGCACTTTTTAAATGGGGATACATGGGACTGACAAAAATTGCCCTTTTCCTACTTATTGTGCCAGTAATTAAGAGTTTAATTATGGTGGATGATCATTACAAAAAAATGAAATTGGTGTCAATGCTTGTCGAACTCGGTGACCTTATTTGACGTACATAGGGGTCGACATTGTCTGATTGTAAGTCAGGCAAAACCGAATAGTTGACCAAAACTGAAGAAGAAAAAAATAATTAGAAAATATGGTGGATCGAATACGAATAAATTGAGTCTGGACTCCATACCATCTCCAGTGCCTAGCAGGGGTGCAGGAAGCTTTAACAAAGTAGGCACGACCTCTTAGGGGGCACTTCCCAAGCCATATGCATATACCTACCCCTATTAATAGATATAATTAGTGAGCCCAAAACAACAAGGTAGAGTAAAAGGGGCACTTAAATTTTAGGAAGGGCCACCCCCACCCCCTTCCTCTTCCCCTGTACATGTGACTGACAAAAGTTGTCAGTTTCCTACTATTGGGCGGCCCGGTACTTAAAGAGCATTTTTTTTTTAAAGGGAACCTTTTGCTACATTAAAAAAGTGTGCACATTTTCTACCAGTTTTGCACTTTTTATTTTCAAAAGGGACACTTTTGTCATTTTCGGAAAAGCGGAGGTATTTTCCTTAAGGCCCTCCAGTTCTTACAATGTATAGCCCACCAGTAATACTAAGCTAACTTTACCATGCCAGGCGTGTTTATGTCCACTTGTACCGATTGTAGTAATAATTATTATCTTTTCGATGTTTGCCATACATTTATATTTAAACTTCAAAGAAATCTCTAGTAGTGTAGTAAGCATACATACATTTCTTATTCACTAGGTTTAATGGAGAAATTGCTTGATCATCGTTTTATTGTATACTAAACACGTTTAATGCTGAATGTTTTGTTTGTATTATGTTCAAAACGCATGTTTTGAACATTTATTTCCATTTCTAAATATTTACAATACATACATTGTACACAAGGGATATTCGATGTGCTCAGGTAACCATTACAGGCATATACAAAGCGGTTAACAAAGCTGGTTACCCGTATGATGGTATATGAAAAATAAACATATGGCTTTAATCAAGGGCGGGATTTGCCTACCACAGGGAAAGGAGGAGGGAGGTGAGGCGAGGCAAAACCACAAAATCATGCTAAGATGCAAAAAATTACTATACAAAAGATACAAATTCTGAGGGAAAAAAAAAAGGTGGGAGTAGGGGGGTGCCCCATTCCTATCCCGCCTATGGATTTGTATATCACAACAATTAATATAAGCGACAAACATGAATAATGTTGAAACTTATACATAAAAGATGATATAATATCTTATGAGCACGAGAGAACTTGAAAAATCATCTCCATCTTCTTCTAAAATTAACCGCGTGTCCTCCTTTTAAAAACAGAGAATGAACAATGATATGAATGAGGTTTTAAGTTTATATTTAAACATGGATAGGCTAAAGAGGTCTAGGTTTTAGTGATTGTATTATCTAAAGAAAAGTTGACGGTACATACATATTGATTCAGTTATTTTGTTACAAATAATTTCTCAATAGAGGGATTTCATTACGTGACTCTAACTCATCTGGAAGCCATTTTGCAAGGGAAACATCGTTGCATTTCACGCATCTTCACACATCTCAGTCATATCATACGTACAAGAAACATACTGCACACTAACCTACTTACCAGTTCAGCGAATTTTGGTGATTGCAGTTTTTTTCCCAGTCACCCAACGCAACCCTGAATTAGCGCCTGAAACCATAAAAGAGAGTGTGGTTTCAGTTTTAGTGGTCCATGATAAACCAGGATTAAAAGCACCTAAAGATTCATCAGTATGATCAGTTAACATTTTGAAATATCTCGTTTGACGTTTTTTTGGCCCACAAAATGGGCTCGAAAAGATCGAAATGCCACTGTGACAACAAGAAAGCAATCCATGAAATTGCTGATCTCATCACCTTAAGAATACAACAGTGTGGGGAAATTGTTATTAATAATAACTATGGGGGAAATGATTAAGGGGTCACTAGCTGTTTGACCTTGACCTTTGACCTCAGATTTTACGGGACATAAGGTCATGTACCATACAATACAAACATATGATTGGTATAGGTCTTGCACTTTTGAAATCTAAATTGGCACAAAAATTGTACAAATTACCACGCAATTACCCTCTAAAATAACCTATTTGACATCTGACCTCTGACCCTTGACCTAAATCACTAAAACAATTGAATTTTTCACTTTTTTCGTACCCTACTGTATGATACCATTCATGCCACGTCACAATTACAATTCCATAACTATAGGAAAAATGGTGAAAAGTGGTCAATAGCTCTTTGACCTTTGACCTTTTAATCTCCAGAGTCTACGGGACACAAATGCATGTACCAAGGTATCATGGTACAATATTGGGTTGATATCGGTCTTGTACTTTTGAGTTTAAAATAACGCAAAATTTGGCATAGAAAGCACTTACTTGACTTTTGACCCATGACCTTTGACCGTTTGACATCCAATTATTTTCAGTTTTTGTTAGAATGGTAAACCCTACGCACCAATTCAATTTTTAAAGATACTAAGTAATTCTTTTAAAAGATACAGCCATCACCAAAAACTTGTCTCATTTGATCTGTGACCTTTGACATTTGATCTTTGTAACCCAAAACCTTGGAGACAAAATAGTGGGTGAGGGGTACCCGTGCACCAATTTTGGTTTATGTGTGATTACAGTTTTTGAGTTATAAGCGACACAAAAATTAATTGACACACGAACATACGCAAAAATCACCAAATTTTGTCCCGTTCCAAAAACTTATGACCCCTAACCCCTAATATAAGGTCATATTATGAGACACCTAGTGGGCACCACCAGTTCCATAATATCAAGAGAGGGGGGGGGGGCATGTAGTGTAGGAGGTATAGGCAGTTATTTGCCTATACAGCAAAGTGACTACAATATCTCATCCCCACATATATGTATATGTGGGTGATGAGATACAAACTTGCATGATTTGGATGTATAGCTGTAATCTTACGCGCACAATATTCCAACCAGTCAGCCACCAAGATTTTAACAAAGTCCCTTGAGAGTTTTCTTGGGTATCTCAGCACTAAGAAACACAAGGAATTAGTTAGATTGGCGCTCGCGAATGTCTCGGCGAATCTTAATAGATTATTGTGTATATACACTTAAAGACAAACATGAACAAATTCAATTTGCATGAGAAAGAAAATCCAGCCAAAAACACTTTTACCGATATATGAAATATATCCTACAAAATAAAGGTAGAAAATGGTTTTTCCTAACTCTCCAGCACCTTCATCAAACGTTTCCCATCAGGTTTGGGAAGGGAGGCTACGTGGTTTACTGGTTTCCTTAATCCATTAACTCCTTAGATTTCATATGACGAAGTTGAGGTGCAAGATACAAAGATGTAATATACTTCTCATGCAATTAGACACTTATTATGTTCTACATTTGCCACATTTTTGATATTTAAACCTTTCTAGTTTATATCGTTGAAAATGTCAAAATATACGGGTACAGGATGAATAAAAAACAGTGAACTTATTAATTTAAAAAAACGAATAAATTCATGTTGATGAGAATCAAATCTCACTGTCAGACTATCGACTGCAATTGATGTGGTTGTAACATCGGATTTAAATACTTAGCAGAAAGACAAATTGATGCAAAATATAAGCTAAAATTGGGAATATCCAACACCAAATTGCAAAACGGAAAAATAAGGCATGGCGTAGAAAGGTTTGACCTGCTCCCACTATCACTTTTTAAAGAGGCGATATCGTCATACGTGCACAATATTTAAAATTCCTTTCAAATTTGTTGATTGGTTGAAATTTTGTTGCGCGATTTGTTGTCTCGTATTGCAAGGTATATAGTTATATAAAACGCCCTAAAAGTCACCACACGATTTAGCCCAGACAGTTGCGGCGACCGAATTCAACTTTTTTTCAAATCATGTCGTGAGTTCGAGCCCCGGTAGAATCGTTTATTTTGACTTTGACTTTCATCTTCTTCTTTTTTTTTCTCTCAGTAATTTTCATTTGGTAACTATCACTGTGGTATTATAATACTACAATTTCACTTTCGCTTTCTGACAAATAAGCATTGAAAAAAACAAATAAGTTCTCGTCACAGCAATGTTAATGCGCTGTGTATGTAATTCTGCACACAGTACGTACATGCTAGTGTCTGGCTGTACTGTGTGGTACAAACAGACAGAGGATCGGATCTTGCCTCCACAACCGGAAGTGACGTCAAAATATAGTACCCCCATTTTTACCGTATTTTACTGAGACGGGCCTCCCTCTTTAAATGAAATTAATCAAATTCATCTTTACATAAAGGCCCACAAATTCAAATGGCAAAGATCCTCTTTAAAGATCAGGTAATAATTTGCCAAAATAATTTACCAAGATTGTCATAAAATAAGAATATCATAGATCAAAGGTGATTTATCATTGTTTCCATCTATTTCATTTTTACTTGACCTTTTTAGGATTTAATCTGTTGGTTTTAGTCATTTAAGCTTTTAGTTTTTTAGTAGGAGTTAGTTCTTAATTGCTACTTTGATAAAAGTAGCAGTTTGGAACTAAGTACGACTAAAAATTACTATATTTGTCTTTTACTTTGATTTATACGTTATGATTTCTTATTTTCACTTGACCTTTCTTAGGATTCAATCTGTTGGTTTTAGTCATTTAAAGTTTTAGTTTTTTAGTAGGAATTAGTTCCTTATTGCTACTTTGATCAAAGTAGCAGCTAGGAACTAAGTCCTACTAAAAATTACTATATTTGTCTTTTACTTTGAATTATACCTTATGATTTCTTATTTTTACTTGACCTTTCTTAGGATTTATTCTGTTGGTTTTAGTCATTTAGGTTTTTAAATTTTTAGTAGGAGTTAGTTCTTAATTGCTACTTTGATAAAAGTAGCAGTTTGGAAGTAAGTACGACTAAAAATTACTATATTTGTCTTTTACTTTGATTTATACGTTATGATTTCTTATTTTCACTTGACCTTTCTTAGGATTCAATCTGTTGGTTTTAGTCATTTAAAGTTTAAGTTTTTAAGTAGGAATCAGTTCTTAATTGCTACTTTGATAAAAGTAGCAATTAGAAACTAAGTTCTAATAAAAAATAATATTTTGTCTTTTACTTTGGTTTAAACCTTTAAGTTTCTTATTTTCACTTGACTCTTTTCGGATTTAATCTGTTGGTACATGTATTAGTCATTTAAGGTTTCAGTTTTAAGACTTAGTTCTTAATTGCTACTTTGACTATATTTGTCTTTTACTTTTGTTTTATACCTCACAATTTATCTGTCTTATTTTCACGTGACTTTTCTAGGACTTAATCAATTGGTTTTCGTTATTTCAGGTTTTAGTTTTTAGGACTCAGTTCTTAAATGCTACTTTTAACATATTTGTCTTTTACTTAATTGCTTTATACTTTGTATTAATTGTACATTGCTATAGCTTATGATTTTACATATATATATATATATATATATATATATATATATATATATATATATATATATATATATATATATATATATATATATATATATATATATATGTGCGCTTTAATAATAATAAGTCTCGAAGTCGGAAAGATTTAGATCATGTATAGTCAATTGTACTAATCGTCATTTTAAGTATTGAATGTTCCCATTGCACCCCGGTTCCGCCGCCTATGTTCCCTTACCATCGCAAAACAATATGCTTCCTATTCATTTCACACTAACAAAACTTGAGCCGATTTCAGAAAATTATTTGGCAGGAAAAATCATGCACATTTGTGAAAATTGATCAACTATTTATCAGATGGCAATTTTTCTGTTCGAAATTCAAGTATATTTTCCTAGTATCACAAAAGGTCACGCGCGTTATCAGTAAATATTATAAACTAATGTTTGTTTTTCAGCAATGGTGTAAATAAATTACGACATATCCTGAGTTAGGCGAAATTGTATTGCTGCAAATTCTTAAATCGAGGGCGGCGTCTAAAACCTTTTTTGTAAATGTTACCAAGTTCAACTATCTGACGAATTTAGAGATCACGTAAGCATTGTTCTGAGGTGTGTATTGTCAATTCAAATTACAATCTGGTGGTTAACATTTTCTGTACACATGTGCATACAAACTGGGTGATTTTAGCTGGGTGTATATGGGAGGGTGTTGAGGAATAATATGAATTCCCATTTGTTAATTGACCTACGCCGATACAGTCTAGAATACTTTTACATAGGGACTACGGGTGGCGGAAGGGGAAGGGAGAGGGAGGGGGGGGGGGGGCAGTGGATAACGGACAACGAAGGTTGCTAGCTTCCATACCAGACTTACTAGAAGTTGAAACAAATTACCCAAATAGAACATTTTATTCGGTAGAAATAATTATTCCAGAATTATTTCGCCCGTATGCCCAAAGAACACAATTTTATATTAGTGTAGTATAGTGTAGTATAGTGTAGTATAGTGTAGTATAGTGTAGCATATGGAAGTATAGTGTAGCATAGTATAGTATAGTGTAGTATAGTGTAGTATGGTGTAGTATAGTGTGGTAGGGAAAGTCACGGCTGCCGTGTTAATGAACAGGGATTTTTAAACGGAATTTTCATTCGGTCATTGGCAGGTCAATTTACGGGTAAAAAATGCATTGCAGACAAATAAATCCTTAAACCAGAATCAAGAGGGGGCCACCGGGTTGGTTTTCTGGGAATGACAGATCCTCTCCTTTTTTAATTTAAAGAAACATTTTCCCTCCAATTCATATACAAATTGCAAAGGAATGTTATTTACGTGTCATTTATCTCGTCAGAACCTCGTGTAAAATGCAGGATGACCCACCAGTACCGTTATTTTTGAGAAAAAAAAACAAAAAAACTAGTGGTGTGCCAAATGACAGAAGTGACTAGTGGGCCAATTGCCCATCAGGACATATCAAAAAAGGCACTGAGGAATCTATATCATCCTTATTATGGGTAGAGCTTAAAGGTAAGATATCGTCTCATAGATAATTTTAGAGGTGAACGCTGGTTTACTTCCGGTTTACAAGTTTACTAATTGCTACAAATCTGTGATGTTATCGATAACCCATGTAGGCCTCTACGTTCGGTATAGCGAATGTGTGATCGATAGCATCGCAGATTTCTCGCGATCAATAGGAACATTGAAAACCGGAAGTGACGTTACCAGCACGGCGGCGTTCACTTCAGCACGTATTTGTGGGACGATACCTTTCCTGTAAAAATCTACTTTTGGCCAAAGTATGATTTAAGCTTTTTCTGGCGCAAAAATAATACACGGTGACCAAAAACTTTAATGAAACATAAAATCTACTTGATATATGCTGCTAATTTTCATATCAAAATAAAATGAAAATCGGGTAAAATTCGCAAACATTAGAAAAATTGTATCCAGGAAAAACACTCTTTTCCTTTAAAAATGCAGAGCCCTGCCTTGCTACACCTATATTCTGATTCATTAGACCGAAATGTTGGGCAAGTCATCGTTGCCGTGATGTAAGAAATATATAGTTCTAAATTAAAGCTTTGTTTTTTGTAAACAGCTATTTAATTAATTCAATTAGACGCCTTTATAATACACACCAGCTGACTCATTTATTTGAATTCATACATACAATGGTGACACAAAAGTATGGACGAATATCTCAATGAGTCACGCAAGCCTCACCTTTACAGATCATACGGCAAAACTTGCAAGAAACTGACGAAGTTAAACATTAAACCCAGCATTAAACACACACCACACTGTAACGTGGCGATAATGTTTGATTTCAAAAGATGCTTCGGTATATGTTAATAAATGACAAATATAATGAGGGAACACAAACATTCATTTCACGAGAAAGTCTCTCTTTGAATGGCCCTAAATAGATCAATTACAAACCATTTGACGTTCCATGATAATTTGCTGTACAGGCTCTAATAATGAAATTTATTTAAGGAATACTTCCGTGAAGTTTTATTTCCATTTATATGGTAGAGGATCATTAAATAAACACATTGGTAAAAGAAATGTTTATATCTTATTCCCTTTAGAAGTTACTGCATTTCGAAGATTTGGAAAGTGTGTTGAGAAGTAACCTTGCAGTGTAAAGTGTGGTGTCATAATTGCAGATCCAAGATAGTTCTTTATGTATCTCTAAAAATAAAAGCTTATTTTTCTTTCATGTAGAATATAAGGTATACATCAGCATATGGGCAAATCCTGCTCTTCCTAAGGATATGTTTATACCCCAATATATCTAATGATTTAGAAACGGGTAATTAATTTTCAAAGAAATGCATAAACATTGTTTTGAATCTATAGTCATGACGTCACCGTGACACTTTACACTGAAGGGTCGCTTTTCAGCATATTGGTTGAATCTTTGAAATGTAATTCCACACCGGAATAAGATATCAATTTATTTTTAATAAACAATGTGTTTCTTTAATAGTCCTCTATCATGTATATGAAAGTGAACATTCACGGGAATATTTATTAGTTCTCCTGCTCCTTAAAGCTTCAAACTGTCAGACCCGACCTGATATATAAGTTCAGACTTTCCCTCTTCATTTTATTTATTCTGAAAACCACAAGCAATTAGGATCGAATTTCCCTTATCAATGGCTCTATTGCAATAGTTCTGCATTTGATCCAGGGTTGTTGTGGAAGTTGGTGTTGAGTATCAAATTAGCAATGGATGGAGTCCTTACTGTGGTTGAGCGGTTATTTTTACTAAGATAAGTGGTCTCATTATGTGCTACATTAAGTTTGTGGCTATGATTTGCTGGAACAAATTTTAAAACCGACGAGTCATGTCCTTTAAAGGAATATTCCCATGGGTTTTTGTAAAATTTTAATTAGAAGAGCAGACTGTTAGAGCCAATTGGTACAACAGTCAGGTTGATATTATGTTCCATTCAGCAGATATGGATTTTTAAAGATTTCCCAATTGCATTTTAAAGTTTTTGTAGTATGATAAATTCGTGTTTGATGATGTCATAGAGGCAACTCCATTGCAAATATTTATGTATTTCTTTGAACGTTAATTGGCTGTATGATTAGAAACAATTTTCCAAAAGTTATTTAGGTAGGGTATATTTGACAATGCATATAAATACCTAACATTCATCAATCTATTTTTTTAGAAGGTTTTACTAATAAAAACCGTTGATAGATCTTAATGAAATACATAAACTTTGTGGGAGAATGTCTTGCTGTGATATCTTACTAAGCCTTTTTCTATACGTTTAAATTAGCATTTTTGTGAACATTAACATTTGAATGTATCCTGGTAGGAATAAGATATGAATATAATTTTTGTACTAAATTGTTTCTGATTTTTTTCTATTTTTTGTGAAAGGTTATGAAAAAAAAGTGGGAATATTTCTTTAAAGGTATTTGGCCGTGTAAATGCAACATTAGCTAAATTTGAAATAAAGGAAGAAACCTTGAAAGTAGCAAACAAAGAAAATCAACATAAATTGACCATCTTTAAATCTCAGGTATCAATATACAATGTTGTGTCGCATAACAGGGTAACAGTGGTATTTTCTTTTAAAATTCTTTGTCTTTTTAATGTCTATGATAATTATTTGCAGTGGTGCAGCAAATTGCGAAAAAAGACTTTGATTTGTTATCACGCCCCCCTCCCCCTCCCCCCCTCCCTTCCGTTTAAATTCGACTGAACAGGAATAGGCTTTTCCGTTATTTTTAGTGGGTAATATTCGGGAAAGAAATTTAAAGAATTAGTATACGTAAAGATTTGGAGCTGTCGACCTATACATCACAAAATAAGCATATATCAAATATTGATCAGCTATTGAAAAGCTGAATAGCTATTTTCAAATTTAGAAGCTGGTCTACTTGGATTACACCCTTCGAATTGCCGAATTCAGGTAACTTACAAACCATGGAGTCATTTGACGTTGCATGGTCATTTGTCGTGAATCGAAAAATTGTTAAAGTAATATTCCTGTAAATTTTGATATATATGATAGAGGATTGATAAAGAAACAATTTGGTGTACAAATGATGTTAATATCTTTTTCCGTTTAGGAGTTATTACACTTCAAAAATTGCGCGAGTTTGTTGAAAAGTGACCTCGCAGTGTAAAATGTGATGTCATAAAGGCAGATCCAACACAATTCTTATATATTTCTATTCAACCAAAAAATGTTTTTCTTTTACTTAAGAATGTATGGTTCGTGAGCAGATAGGCAAAGCACGTTTTTATGAAGTGTATGTTATACCCCATCTCATTAGATAAGCATAAAATATTTCTAGTAATTTAGGAAGAGGAAATTAATTTTTAAAGAAGTAACCAGAATTTGTTTGGGTTTTGCAAGTATATGACATCCCACTGCACACTGCGAGGTCACTTTTCAACACTGACTCGCGCAATCTTCAAAATGCAATAACTTACAGACTTACGAACGGGGAAAGATATCAAGACAATTTTTGCGCCAAATTGTTCCTCTTATAGTTCTCTGTCATATATCAAACAACTCATAGGAATGTTCCTTTAAAGGTATATGGACAGGTGGAGATTTATATTTACCAGAAAGAGCTTTGAATTTTGAACAGAGTAGTCTTTAGATTACCTTTCCTCCCTCTCTCTCTCTCTCTCTCTCTCTCTCTCTCTTTATCTCTCTCTCTCTCTCTCTCTCTCTCTCTCTCTCTCTCTCTCTCTCTCTCTCTCTCTCTCTCTCTATATATATATATATATATATATATATATATATATATATATATATATATACACACACATATATATATATATATATGTATATATATATATATAAATATATATATATATATATGTAAAAATATATATATATATATATATATATATATATATATATATATATCTATATATATACATATATATATATATATATATATATATATATATATATATATATATATATATATATATATATATATATATATATATATATATATATATATATATATATAAATAAATATATATATATATATATATATATATATATATATATATATATATATATATATATATATATATATATATATATATATATATATATATATATATATATATATATATATATATATATATATATATATATATATATATATATATATATATATATATATATATATATATATATATATATATATATATATATATATATATATATATATATATATATATATATATATATATATATATATATATATATAGTTACTAAGTTATAGCCTGATCAAAGTTTGAATCATTTTTAAGGTATACAAAAGTTGTGCTGTATGGAAGAGAAGAGAAGAAAAAGGAATCTTGAATATTTTTTGTATTTCATTTTCTGTCCTAAATTTTATAGTCACAAATATCATTGCACTGTCATTTCATGCTAAATTTTGATAGGGGAATGATGCAGATCCCCCACCCTAATCACACCCGAAGTGCAGGCTACAATGCACGTAAAGGTGTACAAGTACTTGTACAGATAACACTTTTTCGATGTCTATCTCCTTAAAAGGAAAATTATGAGTTGCCCGGTCTTGAGATTTATAAATAGCAAAGTTGACTTTCGAGATATGGCTGATACAAATTTGCAATTTGTTTTGAAATAATTCAAAGTTTGTGAAGCATAAATAGGAATACATCATAGGCGAGATTTGACGGTATAGGGGGGGGGGGGGGTGGCATGGTGTAACCTGCCAGATTTTCATCTTTTGTAGTTTTTGCATATTAGCAGGTGGTTTTGCCCCTTACCCCACTTTTGACTTTGTCTCCATTCCCACCACTTTCGGTAGTCAATTCTCGCTAATGGAATACAAATAATGATGCAATCCTTTTTTTTTTCTCCTTACTTTCAGCCATTGAGAATGATGATAATGTTTTGCAAACCTAGATATTGATCTGGAGTATAGTTGAGCATCAAACTTAAAGACTGTCATTGACCAAGGGGTGGATCCAAGATTGGAAACGGGGTGGGGCAAAATTTGACATGAAAAATAAAACCGAATTTGATTGTCGTCAATTCGCATCCTACTCTCTTAAATGAGTAGATTGAAAATTCAATCTAATAGATTGGATTTTCAGTCTTTTAACCTCTGGAATTAGGAACCAACCTAATAGATTGAAAGTTGCTCTTAGAAAAAAACTGAAAATTCTTATTCCAAAGAAAGATTGAAAATCTTAATCTAATCTACTGATAAATCAATCTTGCAAGACTGCAATATAAACTCTCAAGACAGGCGAAAAGATTCAGTGTGTGAGACTGCAAATCCCCTATTAATCTCAATTATTACCCAAGGTAGGAATCTTAGATACACCAAGCTCTTTACACCAATACACTTTGCGAAACAAAAAATAGATGACAAATAATTGCGAGTTCCATTTGAACTCTTCAAAGCTTTTTAGAAGAAGGTTTTTTTTCTCACAATTTTCTCCTCACTTTCTACTGTTACAAGTTTACACTGAATTAAAGCTAAGGCTTGAAACTTACATTAGTGTACATGATAATTTAACAGTCAAAAATGCAAATATATATATATATATATATATTGTTTTGACCTCGGCATTTTTCGAGGTTATACACTGTAATATTACGTACTCGAAGGCGTACACAATATACTACTAGGTCTGCCGCCTACACTGTTCACACAGACAGCGACATGACAACACGGTACACAGATCTGCAGGCTAAAGTATGACGCTGCTGTTCTGTTACTCCAGCCTCGCCCTTGTACCTCTTCCCAGCCCAGCCTGACGATTGGTGTCCTTTACCTTCAAGTGGTTCCTCCAGCTTCTTATCTTAATGAAATGTTCAAATTTCCTCTGGAAAACATCCCGTTTTGCACGTTACTGGTTATATTTCCCATTGCCAAATTGCGTAACATGGCGCGGCGTGCTGATTACACCCAGGAAGTTTGAGAAACGTACATATTCGGCTCTCTGAGAATAATATCTTCCCAATTAAAAAAGGAATTAACAGCTTATGTTTCGGTGAGATATTGCACGATTAATGATACAACAAAGTCTATTAAATGAATTGTTAAATCTATTAAGTCTATTTAAATCGGTTACAGACATGACAGGGGTTATCATACCACTAATTAGGGGCACGGTTTTGACAATTTCATTTTCAGTTTTGTTTAGTTTTTAGCGAAGGTGCATGACAGCCTAAGCCCTATTGGCACCGTAAAGGATAAGTTCAGTCAAACAATTACATGAAAGAGGACTTCAAAAGAAACAAAATGGTAAAAGAATGTTCAAAAATCTTATTCTGTTAAGGAAATATTGAAGTGTAATACTTTGTCTTATCTGTGTAAAAGTGGCTGGTGTAGTAAGTCTACGATGGAAAGTTTGCGTTTTCATCCTCACATAGCAATTGCTAATTTATTTTAGAGAAAGCTCATTTAATTTTTCTACTATTTACATTATTTTCTATCTAACTTTCTTCAGCTAAAAAATTATGATTAACTTTCCCACATTCAGTTTTACTACTTTTTTTTATATAAATATTCCATGGCTAATAAAATACATAAAGACTGTGAATTCTGAGACTTTGACATCTCAACCAGTCAGCTAGTCTCAGTGATTTCAGTCGTTTCTACACAAATTATACGAAACTTTAAACTTAGATATCTCCTTGGAAGAATACAATTTTTGAATACTTTTTTTTACTATTTTGTTTCTTCTGAAGTTCTTTTTATATATGATAGGCTTGTTTGACCCCTGAACTAATCATTGAACAAATGTAGACTTGTTTAAAAGAATATCAAATTCTGAGGAAAGCAGACAAAGCGTGTCTGCGTGTCTGTTAGAATTGTCTGTTTTTGGAAGGGTGGGGATTAAACCCATGAAAATCAAAACGTTGCAACCTTATTCTCTTCCCTCGATGATTGAGCCCTTAACACGTGCCGTTTTGGGTGGTTAAGCCCCAATTGCCCCCTTAGAGTCACTACTGAGAACAGAGAGTATATACTTCACAAGAGCAAGGCATTCAATTGAATATGACTTTTAGAAGTGTGTTATATAATTTCAAAATCATGTTTATCACTTCTAATAAAGGTTAACGTAAACACCTCTGCAAGAATAATTTGCCTATTCGTCATTTTGCTTTCATTCAAGCGCAATTAGAAATGCACTGCTTATCCTATTGTTTATGTGTAGTAACCATATGCTATTCTGGCCAACGAGTATGCTTGTAGGCTATCACATGTTACATCTTAAAAGATATGAGTACGAGGTACTAAGAATTTTTTTTGTTTCAAGTTCGTCAAGCTTCATACAGTGTTTTATGTTGTTTGCCAATTAAAAATATTGTTCAAATATTATCTATCAGAAAATATTATTTGATTAATATGAATTAATTAGGTTTTAGAATGATTTATGACCAACATGCATTGTTCATGTCTCGTTGCTAGGCAGTAAACTCATTGCAAGTGAATGAGTCGTTGCCTGTTCAAAAGTAAACACAATTTCAAGTGGTTTCATTTTGGAAGTCGTGCTCAATAGATAAGATCTATATCGTATAGAAATACGTTGTGTGATTTTACATGAGCATATCACAGGATGTATGGATATTGAAGGATGTATGGATATTGAAGGAGAAAATTGGTAGAAATCACGTTTTTATCTTATTCCTACAAGGTGTTTTTAAAGTCTAACTTCTAAAGATCTGAGAGAATTATGTACAAACGGCTGGTAAGAGGTAAAGTGTTGCATCGCACCATCACATTCCCGAAATATTTTCGTATAATTGTTTAACAAATATTTAAGCATATCTTATATAAATACAATTGGGCAAAAAACATGTTCCTATTAAGTATATGTTATACCCTTCAGAAAAAAGAAGAAAAAAAAAAGCATGATTCCAAGCATTTAGTTACAGGTGCCTAATTAAAAAAAAATGCGTACAAATTGTCATGGAAGTGTTTTAAATAAGAATGCTAAATAAGACTTACTACACCAGGCAATTGTAAACACACATATGGAATCTTTAAAAGCTCCTAGACGGAACATACAGTATTAGGTTAAAGGAAATGTATCGTCTCATAATTACATTCAAAAGTGAACGTCACTTCCGGTTTTCAATTCTTCTTATTGATTGTGAGAAATCTGCGATGTTATCGATCACACATTTGCCGGACCAAACATATGCGACTACATAGTGTTACCCGATAACATCACAGATTTCTCGCAATCAATAAGGAAAATTTAAAACCGGAAGTGACGTTACCAGCACGGCGATGTTTATATCTGAATTCATTTGTGTAATAATAACTTTTCTTTAATTTCTGTTGTCTTCTATCATATGCAATGCACTTGTCTGACCTTGGAATTATCACTCCAAAGCAGAACCAGTTTCATGAATGTATGAAAGCTTTCATCATTTTTAATACGCAGTTGTTATCCTTCTCCTGGCAAAACAAAATATCAGCATCCTATTACTTTGATCACGTGACACGAGTTGTCCTCGCTTTGACATTTTGACGAATATAGTGACGAATGTGGAAAAGCCATTTTTTCGCTTTGATATATTGATCAACGTTTTGACTCTTAACAACTCCCTGGTTTTGACAATGCAGCAGACGATTGTTCTCGCCCAACTAAATGGCAATGTAAACAAAGTCACGTGATCTTATGACGTCAGCTGAAACACCCTAATAAGATAAACTTGATGATAGACCGCTGAACTATCCTTTAGACATTTTATTTGACGCAGGAGATGAATGGATGTGTGGGTGGGAGTTGAGGAATCTCTACTAAAATTCCCTTTGTGGATATATCTGTGATGGGAAGGAGATATATCTTCTATGGAGTCTATGGTGCTTTATTCTTGCAAAACTAAGCTTTCGCAATTTATCTGACACAAAAATGATAATGAAAGTTTTATCATGTTCAAGAAGAGCACAATTAAATATTAATCTGTAACTATATGAGAGAAAGTTTGAAAAATTGAACTTATAAAAAGGACACTACTTAAGTAGCTAATTAAGAGTAATTAAAAGTTTTTAGTTTGATTGTATATCAATTTTTGTGCTTGAATGGGTGTGTAATTGTTTGTTATTGCCAATATCGGAAGATTTTTAGCATCACTTGTAAGGAAATGTGGTGTGTAATGTGAGTATCGATTAGCCTATGCTAACCCCTTAATATACAAAATAAAGAAAAGATAGCTAGGAATTAAAAGCAACATTGATACACAACTTTAAACGGCATGCATGACAACACTTTCAGACACGATGACCCTTTTAAAGAAAAGATATTGTCCAATAAATAGATTCAGAAGTAAACGCCGCCGTGCTGATAACGTCACTTCCGGTTTTCAATTTTCCTTATGGATTGCGAGAAATCTGCGATGTTATCGACCACACATCCGCAGGACCGGACGTACATAGGCTTCCATGTGTTATAGATAACATCACAGACTTCCCGCAACCAATACGGACAATTCAAAACCGGAAATGACGTTATCATCAAGGCGGCGTTCACTTCTGAATTATAATATAACCTATGAGCAGAGGTTCTGACAGGTTTGCAATTTGAAAGAAGTTGGAGATGAATATCATTTTCTCCTAATTTGTCCATCCCTTTCTTTAATCCGCTGTAAATCTATCCCCAAATTTTTCTTTCAGACTGCAAGTAGAACAAAATGTAATACTTTATTAGCAGCTAGTTCTAAATACTTATTTTTGTAGTAATCACACTTTATTTTACATGCAAAGGAAGCAAGACGTTTGTTTCTTTCTCTTTGATTATTGCTTGTTGTAAGAACCTCAATCATGTACCATTTAATTTATCGTTTATGTTTGTGACAAAGGCCAGATGGCCTAGAGCACTGTAATAAATTGTATTGTATTGTATTGTATTTTATACTCATGGGATAATACCTTGCCTTTGAGATTCTTCAAAAAAAGTTCATTCCTAGATTCTGTATGCGGCGTGTATAACAAACGACCTAAATTATCTAGCTTATATATAATGAAAGTAATTATATGCAATCGCTACAAGTGTCTGGAAATATTTGACAATATGATGCAATCCATCAAATCGAATTGATATTGCAATATGGAATATAAAACTGCCTAGATATGATTTTATTGGGGGTTGAATCAACTGGCATCAATGTTTGTTCTAGATTGGGGTGAGAGGGTTGTAAATATTGTTTAATTTTGTTAAGTTGACGCTCATTCTGATAATTTCTGTTGTTGCATCTTTTCAAAATCAGACAACCCGAGCAGAATCATCGTGAATGACAATTGTTGGTAATTTTCAGACATTCAGACAAGTGTACGAGACGATATGAAGGCTATCATGTTTTGTTTGTGAGGAAGCATATGGGTGGAAGCAATGGAACGTACTCCTGATTCTTCTTAACAAAAACATTGGGTGACCTGCCATCTGCATCGACGGATGGCCTGTGCTTGTATTTTCGCATGAAATTTTCATGCAATAAGAATGGCAAGCATGACGGCTTTGAAAATCCCATCCTTTCTTAACAAATGCCCGCTTGGGAACCCGCCCTCCCCATCGCCGCCTGTGCATACAATATCGCATTAAATAATCTTGAAATTAGAATGTCAACATACAAGGGGGGAATATATATCCCGTCCCTTATTAACATAATTATTGGGGCCCTCTCTACGCATCGCCAACAGTACATGTGCTTTTGCATGAATTAGGATTTTCAACAAAATTCATATAGAACGGATATGCATATCCCTTCCCTTCCTAACAAAAGCACTGGGGACCCGCCTGCTTCATCGCCGCCCCTGCATGCGCAATTTTAAACAGCTTAAGTGCAGAGGGACGCATATAAGCTGTACCATTGCGCCACGCACAAAATGTATAGGTAACAACCTGAACAAGTGCCTTTGGAATGGGCTATGGGAAGTTTCGATTCCCGGGTGCCGCAGTGAATGGGTAAAATGCCCCTCTATATGGACCCTAAAGTGATAAAAAGAAAAGAAAAGAAAAAACAATCATTAGTATGGGTGCATAGGCTGCTATTTTGAAAGAAAAATGACATGCAAATTAACTAAAATTTCAAGAAAAAAGTTTCTTTCTACCATAAGCTAGGGGCATTTTTTAAAGTTCCGTCGACACTTCTTTTACAGAAAATGATCGTTACATTTGGTTGGGATGAATTCTTTATAGCCATTTTCTCTCTGTGGACATCCTTGTTTTAGGTTACCAATTAAACGTCGCTCTTTGTTTTTCATATCAACCCATGGTAAAGTCATTCAGTGACTGTCACGGCATCTAGTATCTAAATATACTTTAGAGTTAATCTGTAATCCACTGTTTACTAATCGCGTCACGTGGAATGCCAGTAGATACTTGCTATATTATCATTTGTTTATTTGTCCTTGTTCGTACCTTAACACTAAAAACATCTCGTGCTTTCAACTTAGGTGAACTATCAAATGAGATATGATGATCTTGTATTAGATGATTAGACAGTTTTGTAAGTGTGACATAACTAGACAGTCTTCGTCGTTGGTACTTCGGCGCATTTCTTTCAGAAAGGATTTCTTTCATAAAGGAACAGATAACGAGTTTGCTTGGCCAATCATCTATACACATTATTAGGCTAACTATTTTGTGGAATACATGTTCTGGGACCAAAATAGCTGTAAACTGGTAAATGATACGTGTGTGTAATGTTGCATTTTGGACTTTAAATTAAGTATCGCTGAATTAAGGATTATACATTTTAGTAACGTTTGTTTCATATATATCAGGTCAGTAATTACGTTGACTTTCTATTTTAAGTTCACGGTCTTACATCAGTGAAAACTGACTAAAAGGTGAAAGTTGGCTATTATATTTAGGGCCTATATGGCATTAAATGCAAGCAGCTTGGACAAATATTCTATTTTTTTTTTGAGGTTTAAGTGTTTACTCTAAGAAATGGAATGGTCAAGATTTGATCATATTCCGAACCAACTTTGGTCAAAATTGAAGAACAAATTTGACCACAATATCTTAAAATGTACCCATAAGTTGACCATGTTATGGTCGTTCAAATTTGTTGCGTCGGTGCAGAATTGTCCATGTTATGGTTAAATTTGACTATTCTTTTTGTAGGGTGTTTGAGAATCATATTCATGTTATATATATATATATATATATATATATATATATATATATATATATATATATATATATATATATATATATATATATATATATATATATATATATATATATATATATATATATATATATATATATATATATATATATATATATATATATATATATATATATATATATATATATATATATATATATATATATATATATATATATATATATATATATATATATACATATATACATATATATATATATATATATATATATATATATATATATATATATATATATATATATATATATATATATATATATATATATATATATATATATATATATATATATATATATATATATATATATATATATATATATATATATATATATATATATATATATATATATATATATATACATATAATATTTATATATATATATATATATATATATATATATATATATATATATATATATATATTTATATATATATATATATATATATATATATATATATATATATATATATATATATATATAAATATATATATATATATATATACATATATATATATATATATATATATATATATGTATATATATATATATATATCTATATATATATATATATATATATATATATATATATATATATATATATATATATATATATATATATATATATATATATATATATATATATATATATATATACATATATATATATATATATATATATATATATATATATATATATATATGTGTATATATATTTATAAATATATATATTCTGTACCCTATATTTTATATACTGAAACAGAATAATTGACCAGAGTACCTGAGTCACATTTGTTGACCAGTGACGACTTGACTTGCTCGCAAATGACTTGTGACTTGACTTGACTTGCTCGCAAATGACTTGCGACTTGACTTGACTTGCTAACAAATGACTTATGCCTTGACTTGCCAACAAGTGACTTGTGACTTGACTTGACTTGACTTGCAAAAATATGACTTGGTTACAACTCTCCTGAATTATAACTAAACAAAAGAAAGAGTAAAATATCTCAACCAGTCAACTGAGTAAATGAGAAGTATAGATCCAGCGAAATGGCCGTTTTAACGCAGGAAAGGGTGCGTAATTAATTGTGTATGCGCCGGGCTGGGATGAAGCACAATGATACCTAGATATATTTTTGAAATAGGTGGGGTGGGAGGGAGCCTTCAGTAGCAATTTTTGAGCAAATGTGATCAATTATTACCAAGTTAAATCTCAATCCAAATACCTCCCTGAAAAATATATATATAATTTCAAATTTTTGAATTTTCAAATTTTCTTGAAAATGACTCACGCCCTAGACACTCATCTGCTCATGAGCTTCCTTGAAACACGTACAGGTACACAACTATCAGACTATGCGCTTCTCACAAATGTGTATAGAATCACTATGTTATAATTATCTAAAACCAACTTAAAAGATATAATAAATATGTAATAATGTAAAAAATATATTTTCCATGACAAAATGGTTATTCCTTATGTTTACTGCTTGGGTTACCTTGGAACTTTCGTGTGACTCATATCAATTTTATTTTGTGTTATGTTGTCAACCCTAATCTCTGCATTGAAAAAACACATTTCAGATCATTTTTAGTGATTGAATGTTGCAAAGTGCTATGTGAACAAATCAAGAGAGCATTAAATTTGACCCATTTTTTTTACAGTTTTATTAGTATCATAAAACTTTTTCCTATATCACAGGAAATACCTACCATCAAGCCAATTGATAATTATTGAACTTGCTCTCACAATTGTAAGTTTATGTCATAAGGCCTATATAACTTGTATTATTAAGATACAGTACATCGAATGTATTCAACTGAACCGAGGTGAATTTAGAAATTGCTGGATCCGAGGCTGTAAATTGTTAGTGTATTTCTTACAACAACGTTATATTGCGTAATTTCTATACAAAATGTTGTACATGGTCAAATGTGACCAAAAAAAGAAGAAGAAGCTATACTTGATTCCAAATACGTTCAAGATGTCTTGAAAATTTGGCAGTAAACGAACGCGTTTCTTCTTCAAACTAACGCCTGAACATGCAGCTTTTGTTAATGTTTAAAAATCTTTTGATATCATTTCAGATTCACCTTTAATTTTATTACGTGACTACAAGGAATATTTTATCGACGGAAAAAAATATTAATAGTGAAATATCGTCCATTCGTTGTCGGGAAAAAAGAAGAAGAAAAGGAATATTACTTGGATGATAAAACATAAACTCGTATCTTAAACGATGTTACCAGAAGAAGCGGATGAAGGGTACCAAAACCCAACGTATATTGAGGAAAACGAGGAAAGAACTGCACAAACAAATGAATCAAAACAAAATGGCGTAAACGGACATGCTAATGGAAATGGAAAATATCCAGATCACAGGGTATCCACGGTTAGCGGGAATTCAGTGGCGAGACTGGTTACGGAGGCACTTGATGATGAAGACGACAATCCCACGTGTGGCTGGTTTTTCTTTAGGCCTCGGTGCTTTCAAGTAAGTAACGATGATTTTAGGGTAGACATGTAGATAGTGGCGGCGCCAGAACTTTGGTCATGGGCGGGGAAAAGGGGAAGGGAGGGAAATTTTGTCTCATGGAAGGGGGGGGGGGCGGGCTATAAATCGGTGTAAAAAATAAACTAAAATACGAAGTATTTCTAACATTTTAACCTGGTATATCGTGATGGTAGGCCTTACTCTGTAGGGATAATTCTAAAGTGTTGTAAAGAAAAATCATGATTCGGAATAAAATGACTTTGCCCGCATGGAAAATTGTCTGAATTCACATATAGCGCAAAGATACTTCCCATGAAATGATATTTGTTGAAAATTGATTGTTCACGTGTTACTTGGGTTTGTCACGTTTCTTGGTTGTAGTTTCATTTTGTACTTTGCACTTTTCATATTTTGCACCTGTGCTTTCTGTTTTAATCCGTGACTCAAATGCTATGACAGTAAAATGTTAACAGTTTAAAGGATTAGTTCAGGGGTCAACACGTCTTTCTTATATATAAAAAAGAAACAAATTAGTGAAGAAAGCATTCAAAATCTTATTCCGTTAGGGAGATGTTTAACTTTAAAGTTTGGTAACATTTGTGTAAAAACGACTGAAATTAGACTACTTATGATATCATAGCTTCAGAATCCTTAAAGTCTGTATGTATGCTATCATATTTTGTCATTGGATTTTGTAGCAAAAAAACCTTGCGATATGTCAAAGAAGTAGTACAACTGAATCTCGGAAGGGTATTTATATTAAACCACCTGAAAAGAACTCGAGTAAAAATAATTTAGAAAGTGAAAAATTTAAAAAACTTTCTTTGAAATATATTAACAATTGGTAAGAATGTGAGGATAAAGACGCTAACTTTCAATAGTAGAGTTACAGTACTGCACCCGTCATTTCCATATTGATAAGACAGTCTGCTTTAAACTTGAATATCTCCTTAACGGAATAAGAATTTTGAAAGCTTTCTTCACAATTTTGTTTTCTTCGAAGGCCTCGTTGATATAAGTAAGACATGCTTAACCACTGAACTAATCCGTTAAGGAAACTTACAGTCCGGGAGCAGCCTGAAAAACTGGATACTTTGAAATACCCCCCAAAATTAGGTACTTTTATGTATTACGTCATCTCATGAGCCGACACATTTGACTATCTCACACTAAACGTATGGGGTTTCTCATTTTCCACTCCATTTTCACTGGTATCCTGAAATTTTGGAGACGGATATAAGATAGATATTCAAAACTTTTTGCAGCTGCTTTTTGAATTTTATTGTCGCCTTTTTGGAGAAAATCAATAAAAGTGATTGCTCATAATCTGTTTTATTGATTTTTTTCTCCAAAAGGCGACGATGAATTTCAAAAACCAGCGGCGAAAAGTTTTGAATATCTATTTACTATCCGTTTCCAAATTTTCAGGATGTCCAGTAAAATTTTGGACAATCCGGAGCGGAAAATGAGAAACCGCATACGTTTATTGTAGGCTAGTCAAATGTGTAGGCTCATGCGATGACGTAATTTTCAAAAGTACCCAATTTTTTTGGTATTACAAAAGCACCCAGTTTTTTGGGTTGCTTCCGGCTCACTGAATTCATTTTTTCGCTGCTAACTCGGAAATTGTACTACGCCTCTGGAACACGCAAAAGAAACACCTGCTACAAAGCACATATAAATAAGTCAGCTATATAAGCAATATAATGTTAAAAATGTCCTGATATATTACAAAAATTAAAGATAAAATCAGGTAGATATTTCAAATTTCTCCTTTTTTTACAGTTTTTCAACAATTCCGGGGGATTCTTATTCTTTTTGTGCATTTTGTGTCTCGCGTCCAGTATGACAGTAAATGGTTTTGTCTACGTCATCACAACAACTCTAGAAAGGAGATTTAACTTGCCAAGTGCAAAAAGCGGTGCAATATCGAGTTGCTATGATTTCACAGTTATGGCTATTGTTGTTTTTGTAACGTACTTTGGAGAAAAGGGTCACAAACCGATCTGGATTGGTATCGGAGCTTTTATTCATGGAATTGGATCTTTCTTCTTTACTCTTCCGCACTTTCTGACCGCCAATTATGAATACGGGGTAAGTTTTACGTAACGGTGGTTACATTAAACACATTAGAATGGTTACCTGGTTACAAAGTTAATAAGAAATCAATCCATGGAGTTGCTCATCTCATTACCTTTAAAGCAAACAGCATTGTGGGGGAAACAGCTTAAAGGGTCACTATAGCTCTGTGACTTTTGACCTTGTGACTCCAGAGTCTACGGGATAGAAATTTATGTACCAAGGTACCATGGTACAACATGGGGTTGGTATAGATCTTGCACTTTTTGAGTTTAAATTGGTGCAAAAGTTTGCATAAAAAGCACTTATTTGACTTTTGACTCATGACTTTTGACCTCCAATTATTAAAAAAATGTTAGAATGTTAAACCCTACCCACCTATGCAATTTGTAAAAACACCAAGTAATTCCTTAAAAGATACAGCCGTCATTAAAAACTTGCTTCATTTTACCTGTGACCGTCGACCTTTGTACTCCAAAACCTTGGATACAAAAGTAGTAGGCGATTTTTTTACATATCAGACCATTGTTTCATTTCAATTTTCCTAAGATTCCCTAAACCAAAACTTGATGAAAAAACAGTTGTTTACAGAAAATTCAAAACCATATCCCCTCCAACATTTCAATTTTAATTGGATGTGTCTAAAAGCTTTGCTTTAATGTTTGAAATTGAGGATGTTGAAAAAGCGGCCTGCATGTATGACTCATGTATAAGACAAGTAATCGACAATCATACACCTGAACATATAAAAACATTGGTAACTTGTCCAAAAAAAACCCTGGTACAATGATCAGATCAAGGATCTAAACAGATAGAAACGCAAAGCGGAAAAGATTTGGCGCTATTTAAAATCTAATGTTAGCTGGATAACCTACAAAGAAAAGCGTGACATCTACACAACCAACAGACCAAGTTGAATTAATGCCAGACATTAACTCTAATGCTATTGCTAAAACAAATGGTGATCAAAATAAACGTTTTAGAATCATGGATACTCTGCTTGATCGAAAGCCCATCACCCCACTACCTCCTCACAATGATGCTTCTCATCTTGTCTCGGAATTTGGCGAGTGCTTTGTTGCAAAGATTAAACATGAGCTGGATAGGGAGCTTGTGATCACACCCTTTAACTTCTGGAAAATGTTCCCGTATGGACTTCATTTCAGCTCTTGACAGAGGAGGATGTACAAAATCTGATACTTAAAGCAAAATCTACTTAGTACAGCCTCGACCCACTACCCACTTGGTTATTAAAGGAGAATATCGATGTTTTCCTTCCAACTCTAAGTAAACTGGTCAATCAATTTTTGCAACAAGGGAAATTCCCTAAGCAATGGAAAGAAGCCGTAGTAAAGCCATTATTACAAAAACAAGGGCTTGATGTAACATATGATACAGTAACTATCGACCAGTAAGCAATCTTAGTTTCTTGTCTAAAATAGCTGAGCGTGCTGTTATTGAACAAATGATTAAGCATGGTCAACAGCATGACTTATCACCTTCCTGTCAATCAGGGTTTCGCCCATTCCATAGCACATAAACTGCTTTAGCTAAAATTCAGTCAGACATACTGCTGCAACAAGACAAACAAAAATGCGTCATTCTAGTACTCCTTGACCTACGTGCGGCATTCAACACAATTGATCATGGCATGCTTCTCAAAACCTAAAATAAGCGTTTTGGCATTGATGGAACCGTCTTAGATTGGGTTGAATCCTATTTAGTTCAAAGGAAACAAAAAATCGTTATCAGCAATGCTGAATCAAGGGCATTTGATGTAGAATTTGGTGTGCCTCAGGGCTCTTGTTGTGGACCCCTTCTTATTCACATGGTATGCATCTTCTATTTTTGATGCTTTGATAGTCGTTTCTCCCAGTATTCATGGTTATGCTGATGACTACAGCTTAAACATGTCTTTCAATGCTAACGATCCATCAAATGTGATCTCAGTCATAGCTGAAATTGAAGGTTGTTTGAAAATAGTGAAAGATTGGGTGATTTACAACAAACTAAAAATGAATGATTCAAAAAGTGAAGTCATTATTTTTGGCTCCAATTACCAACTAACAAGATTAAATATTGGCAGTATTGCTATTGGTAACGGCAGTGTGAAATTATCTTCCACCGTCAATTATTTGGGCGCTTGGTTAGATCAAGGTATGACAATGGCTGACCATGTCAATCACAAAATGCAAAACTGCATTTTACCATTTATTTAACATTAGAAGTTGCATGAAGTTTCTGGACAGAAGCTCTGCAATATCACTTGTAAATACTTGTGCATAGCTGCATGATTATTGCAATGTCCTCCTTGCAGGGATGCCAGGTGTTACAGTGAAACAGTTGCAGCGTGTTCAGAATTGCGCTGCAAGGCTCGTCACACGAAGCAATCGTTTCACTCCATCACTTTATCTACTGCAAAATCTTCATTAGCTATCTGTCTCATATCAAATTAAATTTAAAATTTTAATACTCATTTTAATCCCTTCATAACATGGCCCCGTTATATCTGACCAAAATGTTTCATTATTAACAAACTAGTTACCGCCTTCGCTCTCAAAACCACCTCATCCTTTATATTCCAAAAAGTAAACTTACACATGGCGATCGCTCTCTGCAAATATTTGGCCCAAAACTTTGGAATGACTTACCTTTTCAATCAAATCTGCCCAATCCCTTAAACAATTCCATACCGTGCTTAAGACTCACTTTTTAATTGTGCTTTCAAGTCCTCTTCATAATTTTGTATTTGTTTTTTGTTCTTTGTTTTCTTTATATTTCATACTTATCTTATTTACACATTTGTATTTGTTTTCTTTATATGCATATTTTGTAAGGCGCATCAGAATTAGTTATTTAGATAATGCGCCATATAAGTGTAATAAACTAAACTAAACTAAATTATGTGTGTATTACAGGTTTTGAAGTTATTAGCGACACAAAATTAATTGTTGCATACGCGCGCGCGCATCCCATAGACACAGACACTCACGGGCAGACGCAAAATCACAATTTTGTCCCGTTCCAAAATCCTATGACCGTTAACCCCTAATATGAGGTCATCATATATTAGCCCACCTAATATCAAGAGGGTCGTCATGTAGTGTAGAAGGTACGAGGCAGTTAGTTGCCTATACAGCAAAGTGACTACAATATCTCATCCCTACATTTATATATATATATATATATATATATATATATATATATAAATATATACATATATTTATATATATATATGTATATATATATACATATATATATATATATATATATATATATATGTATATATATATATATATACATATATATATATATATATATATATATATATATATATATATATATATATATATATATATATATATATATATATATATATATATATATATATATATATATATATATATATATATATATATATATATATATATATATATATATATATATATACATATATATATATATATATATAAATATATATATATATATATATATATATTTATATATATATATATATATATATATATATATATATATATATATATATATATATTTATATATATATATATATATATATATATATATATATATATATATATATATATATATATATATATATATATATATATATATATATATATATATATATATATATATATATATATATATATATATATATATATATATATATATATATATATATATATATATATATATATATATATATATATATATGAGATATGAGTGATGAGATAATTGTTTTTATTTCAATCCGGATGAGTGGTGATATATTGCAGAATAAGAATAATCAGGGAAGGTAATATGATGATGATGATGATGATGATGATGATGATGATGATGATGATGATGATGATGATGATGATGATGATGATGATGATGATGATGATGATGATGATGACGATGACGATGACGATGACGATGACGATGACGACAACGACCTTGGATACCCTTCCTATACCCGCATGACAATAACATGTGTGCACCCTGTTGCATTGACTCTTAAGGGATCAAACTCAAACTGGAAAATATTTACATAACTTTTCTTTTCAGGCTGGTGGAGAATTCGAAGAAACATGTTCCAATATTACAAATATAATACCTGAAACGTGTAACGCTGAGGACAATGAAGACTTGAGCAGGTATTATTGGTACTTTGTTGTCGCGCAAGTGCTTCATGGCCTTGGATCAGCGCCTCTTTACACCCATGGTCAAACGTACCTTTACAACAACGTTATGCCAGGAGTGGCATCTATCTATATTGGTGAGAATTAATTTATTTGCTATAAGTTGCGCTCAGGGGAGAAACAGGGGAACGGGAACGCTTCGGGGGAGAAAAGGAGGGGGGGGGGGGGAGGGGAGGAGCACTTCCATATGCGAGATATATGTATATGTGCCGCCCGAGCAGGTGTCTTTTTTGCACCATTTTCGCGGTGTAGGTCTTTTTTTTTTGCTACATGTATACAAAAATATAAATTTACTAAATAAAAAATAAATTTAAAAGATAAGTAATAATAATTTAGATTTTTTTTATTTTTTATCATTTTCATAATACAGGTCCCAAAAATTGAGGTTTTACTGTGTTAATTTTGTACTGCTGGTCCATTTTTACAATATTTTTGTTGGATACTCATACTGCAAGTATCAACATTGACTTCTTTTATAGTGCGGGTATTAAAATTGTATAATTTCATACTGCAGTTACCAAAATATCCGTCATACTGCGGTATGTTTTTCGGTTGGTAGGTTTGCTCAACCACTACCACGTTTAGTATGAAGCGCCCTTCCCTGGTAAGAGGAAGGGAAGGGGGCGCTTTCTTCTTTCCCTAGAAACAGTGGACAGAAGGTGTTCTTTAAAATTTGTATACAATTTGTATTAACTTCTGAGTTTATTTATGGGACGATATCTTTCCTTTAATATAATTATTGTGGAATCCTATCAAAATACTTGAAAATATATTTGGTTATATTTGGGGATCCCACACGTTCGATCCATCAATGAATATGACAAAACACAGGATGTAGAGTAAAAGGAATTAGGGGTCAAAGAGCAGCAAGAGAATGTCTCAACTTGTTTGGCAGATCATCGCCTATTCGAAGACAACCGATCCAAGCATAACAATGGTTGCACTTGAAAAATTATGGGTCCCGGGAGGCCCCGACCCGACCCGACGGTCTATTGCCCCTTGCGAATGTCTGTTTTCCCCTTGCGTAAAAAAGAAAAGAAAAAAGATTATATATGGAGATTCGGCCCACTGGCAAGTGCTCTATATCGAAAAACCTCCTGGTTAGAGGCCTGCTTACACTTTTCATGTAGCCTGGGGAAAAGGAACCTAATATTTAACATAATATCGGGTTTTGAAGTATATGCTTACACAATATCCATCAATGAACAGGTAGCATGAATTTGAGCGTAATAAGGATGTTTCAGTTGACGTCGTGAGGTCACATGACTTTGTTTACATGCCATTTTGTAGGTAAGACTGTCGTCTGCTGTACACTTATATACGTTTGCATGTTGTTACATAAGATTACATTTGTAAATAGTATGCCGGAATCGCGCTGTGCCGTTGATTGCACTAACTAATAGACGTTTTTAGACTCTATTGATCAAGATAACACTTTAAGTATTTTGGAGGGTAATTGTTTCTGTAAAATATCATTTTGTATTTAAGAAAATAATTCATCTGGCCAGTTGAATTTAAGCAGCGCGTGTTTTTATGCCCAGCACGTGTTTTCATCACCACCGCGTGCTAGCGCGTGTTTTAAATCGAGTCTGTTATTTTTACGTGTGATAAGACTGAGTAGTGTGAAGATCAGAAGCGTGAAATAGTCAACGCGTAAAGCTCTTCCCTGCAATATGGCTTCAAGTTGAGTTAGAGTCACGTGATGAAATTTTCCTATTGGAAGAAATTATCATGCAATCAGCCATGAAAATAACAAAACACTTCATCAACATCGATCATTCAGCATTTTCAATTTTCAGGCCTTATTATAACAAATTATTACGTTTATTAAAATTTTGTGACATTTTAAGAAAATCTATTAATTTTCCTGATTGTTTTTCAATTCTCCATCAACTGACCAACGCTACTTCCTATGGGTACAGTTGAATATATGGCCAAAAGGTTTTGAATCTCCATTTGGGTCTCAATTGAAACTAAGCAGGAGAAAATAGTCTTAGGATTTTCGGTGACTTAATTTTAAAACAGAAAATGTAAAGAATTACATTACAGATTTTGAGTTCTGAGATGCCATGTCTTCCATACATAACAATGTGTCCATGCATTAAACTTCCTGAAACTTTGAGTAGCCATAATTTGGAAACCAACATTGGTGCTTTTGACAAAAACCAACGAATCTGTTCAAAATTATATTTACAAAAAAAAGTTCTTTCTGATGAATATAAAATCTCTATTTGTTCGTTACCGCAATTTTTAAAAGCTGTTTTTTTTTCCTTCCAGGTATATTTATGGCCATTTCGACATTTGCACCCGCAATCGGATACATTGGTGGCGCTTTGCTTTTAAGTATCTACACTGACATACTTGTGGATAAAGACACGTAAGTTCTCGCTCATAAATAATAATCTTTATTATTGCATATAATGGATTGTCTCCTTCAATACAAACAGTTATATCGCCTTTAATTTGGAAATTATTTCATATAAATTCAAGTCCTTTAATCTGACAACTATTCACTTCGAAAACATTAAAGCGCCTTTTCACGAAAGAAAACAAATCCCATTGAATTAATGTTATTAAATGTATTTCAAGATTTCTTTTGTTTTTCTTATAAATCTAATTATTGTTTATAATAAAATATGAGATCTTTAAAAAAGGTCAAAGATTCCTGTAACATTTTTAACCATCAGATTTAATGTGGGCCCTTTGCTTTTACCTCATGGGACCCTGTGTCAGCTCTCATTTCAAGATCTGTCCTTTAGTCACAACTCCATTCCTATTTTCGCGGCGTGCGGCATCTATTTTGTAGTATGAAGGATACAATTACACACTTACGAACTTCTTTAAGTTGTGTCTTTTTGGCCTTTTGTTTGTATGACTCAGCTTACTAGAGTTCAAATGAATAAAATTACATAACCACACCCTACCAGTGGAAAGATATGACCTTGGTTAGTGCCAGTGGCATACAGAGGACGTACCGTCGACTATATGCTAATAGGGTGGATTTTGAAAACTTTTAATTTTTTTCTACGAAATAATGGTTGCCGGAAGGATTACCAATTTGGATACATAATATACAATACTTTAAAATCAAACTTAAAATCAAACTTTTCTTCCTTTTTTTTTTTCAGAATTGAAATTACTCCAGAGAGTCCGCTGTGGGTTGGATGTTGGTGGATCGGCTTCATCATATCTGGATGTCTCGCTATGCTCGTGTCAATCCCGATTTTAGCGTATCCTAAAATCCTACCAGGTGGGCATATTAACTGCAAGACGTGTCTTTAGTATTTAAACACAAGTCAACAAACTCAACATGTGAAATTTTTATGCACGATCAAGTTGGTGTTTGATTCCTAAGCACCTTGTCATCACGCGTTAAAATGGACGCCATTTTTCTTGCCGTGTGAAAAAGCTCATATAGGTCTACATGTAGACAGGCCAGAAAATATTGATTTATTGCATTTGTTAGTTTGAAAGTAGGCCAGTCCAAAAGGAACCGGAAAGACTGGGTACTTTGAAACACCCCAAAAATTGGGTGTTTTTATTAAATACGTCATCGCGTGAGCCTACACATTTGACTAGCCCACACTAAATGTTCGAGGGTTTTCATTTTCCGCTCCAAATTGTCCAACATTTCACTGGATATCCGAAAATTTTAGAAACGGATATAATAGATATTCAAACTTTTCGCCGCTGCTTTTTGAAATTTATCGTCGCCTTATTGAGAAAATCAATAAAACAGATTGATCATAATCTGTTTTATTAATTTTCTCAAAAAGACGAGAATGAATTTCAAAAAGCAGCGGGGAATAGTTTTGAATATATATTTACTATCCGTCTCCAAAATTTCAGGATATCCAGTACATTTTTGGACAATCCGGAGCGGAAAATGATGCGGAGAAACCCCATACGTTTAGTATGAGCTTGTTAAATGTGTAGGCTCATGCAATGACGTAATACATAATACATAAAAGTAACCAATTTTTGGGGTATTTCAAAGTACCCAGTTTTTTGTGATGATCCCGGACTGTAAGGCTTAGTTAAGCATTAATTACAAAAAAATTTGGTTAAAGTTTGGCTTTACTGGGGCTAAGGTAACATAACTGGGCAGGCCTAAAAACTCAAAGTTTTCTTCTTTCTCTGCTAAGCAAGCTGAACGAAATCGTTCAAGTAATTTCCGTAACTTATCAGATATGTTTCCAATATGTTAGGGGTTGATTTATCCCTTAATGCTAACCCATTTCATTTTTATTTTGTTCGTCTTTTTACAATCAATTTCTTTCTCTCCCATTTTCTAATTTAAATTTTGTTCATTACCTAATCATCAAATGTTTAAAACAAAGACGTGTTTACAAAGTAATAGCAATAAAGTGTTTTGAACCTATAGATTCGTTTTTGCCTTAAAATCATTCATTTGTATATTTCATTTATTTTTTCATGCACAGGGGCCAAAAAAATCGAAAAACAGCGAAAAGTTGAAACTCAGAAAGGATCTGAATTCATGATGCAAGCAGGATTTGAAGGAACTTTGAAGGATTTCCCGCGAGCGGTGTGGAATCTCCTGAAGAATATACCGATGATGTGCATCAATTTTGGAGTATCGGCCGAAAATATGATTGTGGCTAGCGTGGCTGTATTTGGACCAAAATATCTGGAATCCATGTTTGCGATGACATCCGGCAACGCTGCACTAGTTGTTGGTATGTTTCTCATCAGGTCAGGTCTGTAGGGAGGGGAGAGGGTGGGGTGAAATAGGTACTTTCGTGCCCCCAAACGACCGACAAGATACAAAAATCTCTTATACCTCAGTATAATGAAATTGGCTATACAGTATGCCTGCGGGAGATGTATGCATAGTCACATTTCAAGGGAGGGGGAAAAAACTCCTTTTCGTCTTATGTAAGTTGATAACCTTCTTGGTTGCCTTATGTTTGGTCAGTTATTAACATGAGAAAATTAGGCTGCCTTGCGGTGTCATGCAAGATTCCATATAAGAATCTAAGATAGGAAAAACGTTTTCTGTTTGATTCTGAAAAACTGTAAAAAACAAAAAAGTAAAAAATGTTTGATGACTAAAGGAATAAGTGGAATTTGCCAACCAAAAGTGCGCGGGGGGGAGGGTGGGGTGGGGGGGGGGGAGGTGTGCGGGGAGGTAGTAAAATCACCATAGGCATAGCGGGGGTGTGCGGGGAGATGGTAAAATCACCATAGGCCTGGCGGGGGAGGAGGAGGGTGGGCGTGCAGATAATAAAATCACCATAGGCCTATGATAC
>JAIGNY010003438.1:347500-382636 GCA_020152595.1 Chiridota heheva
AGGGTTGTGGCCGCTGATCAACGGACCACTGCCATGGGGTTGCAGTCGTTATTCTACAGAGCCTTTGGTAAGTTATCAGAATTGGTTTTCACAACATGTCGAACTATTCACAAAATCTCTCTTCAGTCGTTGCTTTATTATTGCTTCCGTTAAAGTATAAGGTCAATGGTCATGCAAGTTCATCTTATACAGTCCGGGAGCAGCCCGAAAAATGGGTACTTTAAAATACCCCAAAAATAGATAAGGTACTTTTATGTATTACGTCATCGCATGAACCTACACATTTTATGAGCTCATACTAAACGTATGGGGTTTCTTCTTTTGCTGCAGATTGTCCAAAATTTCACTGGATATCCTGAAATTTTGGAGACGGATAATAAGTAGATATTCAAAACTTTTTGTAGCTGCTTTGTGAAATTCATTGTCTTCTTTTTGAGAAAATGAACAAAATGGACAGCCCATAATCTGTTTTATTGATTTTCTCAAAAAAACGACCCTGAATATTAAAAAGCAGCAGCAAAAAGTTTTAAATATCTATTTGCTATCCGTCTTCAAAATTTCAGATTATCCATTGAAATTTTGGACAATTCGGAGCGGAAAATGAGAAACCCTATATCTATAGTGTGGACTAATCAAATGTGTAGGCTCATGCGATGACATAATACATCAAAGTACCTAATTTTTGGGGATTTTAAAGTACCCAGTTTTTGGGTTGCTTCCGAACTGATAAAAACGGGAAATATGCAGTACCTTGCACCAAAGGTTTGAAGGAACAATCAGACAATATGCAAAGCCATTCACAAAATCTCTGTTTTCGCTGATTTAGTAAAGCATCTGTTGGTTCATCAAGGTGATTTATCCAAGGTGCATTCTAGATGCAAAATAAGCAGAAAAGGGCAAATCATTAAGCAACAATTTAACCAGAGACGCCAGAATGGGCGATAACTAGTAACCTAGGCAATACTCACCTTTTCCATGCACAAGGGAAGAAAACAATCGTTACTGCCTGATCAAAAATTAGGCCTTCTATCAAAAAAACAAAAAAAACACCGTACCTTTCATCCCATGTGTTAAACTGTATCTTGTTTTTGCTACAACAACTCGGGTTATTGACATGCTTGCATTATGGTGACGATGTAATCGTTTGTTTCGTTGTTTGTCAGTTTGTAATCGCGCTTGATAAGTACATGTTTCACGTCATCGTAACAGACAGCCAGAGAGCAGTTGAAATTTCAACATTCTTGATTTTTCAATTTAATTACATACGACAACGCAGTGAATGAAATTGGATTAAGGTACATTAAATAAAATGCTAGAGAAAATGTTTATTTTCATGCTTGCTGATCACAGTAGCGGCGCGAGGATTTTGGTCATGGGGGAAAGAGAGGGGCAATTTTTTTCATGGAAAAGGGGGAGGGGGCGGGGAGGAGCAAAATCCTATAAATTGGACAAAATATTTTCTTGCTGAAAGTGGGGGAGCAAAGCGATCTCGTGGGAGAAAATTCCCCATCTCCATGCGCCGCCGCTGCTGTTCCATGTTTTAGAAGAGAAACACACGTACCTTCGCGTTACTAACTTGCAGCCCTGATGAATATGAAAAGCTGAAATAAAATACAGTGTGCACCATGTTGCCAATTTGCAAGTGGATCTGTTGTATTGTTCCTGACCGTTGTTGGTACCGAACCGGGTCGACAAGAGATCATGTAAAACCATCAAAGTTCCTGTTCAGTGTTCATCAAACCATCGGAAACTGTCTGTATGCAAGTGAAATTGTCCTTTTGTATGTATTATTTATATGTTTATAACACCAATGTTAGATACAAAACATTATCATCTACGTCGTGTTACGTCGTGTTACGTCGTGTCGCGTCGTGTTACGTCGTGTCACATCGTGTTACGTCGTGTTACGTCGTGCTACGTCGTGTTACGTCGTGTTACGTCGCGTCACATCGTGTTACGTCGTGCTACGTCGTGTTACGTCGTTTTACGTCGTGTTATGTTACGTCGTGTTACGTCGTGTTGCCACGTCGTGTTGCGTCGTGTATGTATATATATATATATATGTTATATATATATATATATATATATATATATATATATATATATATATATATATTTATATATTTAAATGTATATATATATATATATATATATATATATATATATATATATATATATATATATATATATATATATATATATATATATTTAAATGTATATATATATATATATATATATATATATATATATATATATATATATATATATATATATATATATATATATATATATATATATATATATATATATATATATATATATATATATATATATATATATATATATATATACATATATATATATATATATATATATATATATATATATACATATATATATATATATATATATATATATATATATATATATATATATATATATATATATATATATATATATATATATATATATATATATATATATATATATATATATATATATATATATATATATATATATATATATATATATATATATATATATATATATATATATATATATATATATATATATATATATATATATATATATATATATATATATATATATATATATATATATATATATATATATATATATGCTATATATATAGGTGTCATTTTTGCACCATTTTCGAAGTGCAGGTGTCTTTTATTTTCCGATAAAAAATCATAAATGAATAAATAAATTTAAGAATAATAATGATAATTAAAAAAAAAAACACATTTTCATTATTTACGTAGTACAGGTCCCAAAAATGAGATTTTACTGTCTTAATTTTGTACTGCTGGTCCATTTTTACAATATTTTCGTTAAATACTCATACTTCTTTTTTATACTGCAGGTATCAAAATTGTATAAATTCATACTGCAGTTAACAAAAAAATATGTCATACTGCGGGTATGTTTTCCGGTTGGTAGGTTGCACAACCCTACCACTTTTAAAATAAATGCCACCCCTCCCGGGGTTTCACCTGAAATATAGTGTTCATTCTTTTTCTTGTACACTTCGAAAACGTTCAACTATCAGATATGTAACAGCCAGAATTCATAGGTAATTAGATTGTTAAATTCCGTTTTCCATTTTCGTATATATCAATTTTGTAATAATGTAAAATCACCCAAATAAGTTTTGGTTTAGATCATGGTAGTGCAAAGGATTAGGCTTTCGTACTCTCTGCATCCACTTTGTGCTTTCAAAGGAGCACTAGCCCCAAAAGTGAGGGCGCTTGTTTTTGCGAATATATGTATCATCCACAAAAGATTGATACACTTCATAATAATAATAATAATATACAGTTCTTATAAAGCGCAACACACACTAAAGTCTCATTGCGCTGAAAAAAACAAAAACAAATACAAACTTATGATAATAATAACTTCATGCCTCCATAGCCCGCAGACGACGTGAGGGCAAAGGTTACTTGAATATTCATATTAACCAGAAATTTGCTATTCCGTTGCGTACTAGATAAGCAGTTTGATTTTCTGGGGACCACCCAGTAATACGCCCTCACTTTCTGTTCTAGCGCTCCTTTAACTTTTACGTGTGCTTATTCATGTGCATGTGATACCTTCATGTGCATGTGATACCTTCATGTGCATGTGATATCTTCATGTGCATGTAATACCTTCATGTGCATGTGATACCTTCATAAGCATGTGATACCTTCATGTGCATGCGATACTTTCATGTGCATGTGATACCTTCATGTGCATGTGATACCTTCATGTGCATGTGATACCTTCATGTGCATGTGATACCTTCATGTGCATGTGATACCTTCATGTGCATGTGATACCTTCATGTGCATGTGATACCTTTATGTGCATGCGATACTTTCATGTGCATGTGATACCTTCATGTGCATGTGATACCTTCATCTGCATGTGATACCTTCATGTGCATGTGATACCTTCATGTGCATGTGATACCTTCATGTGCATGTGATATCTTCATGTGCATGTGATACCTTTATGTGCATAAGATACCTTCATGTGCATGTGATACCTTCATGTGCATGTGATACCTTCATGTACATGTGATACCTTCATTTGCATGTGATACCCTCATGTGCATGTGATACCATCATGTGCATACTGTAGTTAAAGGATGAAATGATAGTAAAATGAAATTTGAAATAGGCCAGAAGATGTTACTGCCGTAACACATTGAACGCGACGCGGCGAGCGATTTTTAGATAATCTTACAGAAAACAAATATTTTAAGATGCTTTGACTTTTTGCTTACACACGTTAAAGTTTGCAATTGAGGCTTTCTGATGATACTGGAACATTTGTTGGAAATGCTTTTTTGTTCAAACTGTGGAGAAATTCGCTTTAGTGAGGCGTGATTTTCTGTCGCGACGCGAATTTTGCTTTATTGGGGGGTTGAAACGCCCTTTAAGTCAATTTTGAGTTATTGAATAGCCATGCGATGACGATCCTTTGTTGAAAAGAAGAGTACAAAATCTTTCTTTTGTTTTATTTTATTCAATTTTGTTTAAAAAAATCGCTTGCTGCGTCGCGTGTGTGTGCAATGGCCTTAACTCTAAACAGAAAAAACGAAACAATTCTTTAATTCAAATGTCCAAGTCCAATAACACACACAAAAAACGTGCACAGTTGGATGTGATTGATTCCTAATTTAGGCCTAGGCCATATAGTGTTCATCTGTAATGTAACATTGTGAGTAGGCCTAGTGTTAAGCTAGACATTAGGCTACACTGAGTGACACACAATACTAGACCCAATGACATGCGGCCTGCTTACTCATGGAATTCGAAGAAAAATAAAAACCATGCCAATAGCAATGTACTAAAAACATAACGGCAATAGAAAAACGTCTTTTTTAAATGTATTTGACACAAATTTATCCATTCGTTCACACGCGAACTTTAAGCTAAGCTTCTGGTGTTACTGTACCTGCTAAATGTTGAGCGCGTAAATGTATCGTACTATAACAACAGCAGAACGTTTCGAGGCAAAAATGGCCAATCAGAAGCGGTGTCTCACAAGCTGGACCAATTTGCCAATGAGATAATGATTTTTTTACCAGGATAGTTATGTTAGGATCTAAACTATCGAAATGGCATGACAATAACCAGGAACGTGGTGAAATTATTTTAACCAGGATTTTTTTACCAACATCTTTTTAGAGTGTGCATTCCATAACAAAATTGTGCCTGACATTATAGGGAAAAATGACTTTCAAATCTTTTACGCGGTGAAGGAATGTTGTATAGATGTGTCTTTGCTCAACTGCTTGAACCGTGCGTATAATGGTACGTCATGTGTTATGGTGGTACGTCATGTGTTATGGTGGTACGTCTTGTGTTACTCAACTGGTCAAACCGTGCATGTGGTGGTACGTCATGTGTTTTAATGAAATGTTCTACGACTGAAATCATTGCATGGATAGTGATCATGTTATGAAATTTGATAAAAATAGATATTTCCCTCTTTAACATGATGCTTTGGTATTGTATCATCATTTGTTATCATGATAGGCAACAAATGGAACTATACCTATTGTATGCTGTTTTAAACTTTAACATTACACAATTTATCATCGGCCAATAATTCGTATCATTCCTTGTCATTATTTCAATGCATACCATACCGGGTTCGTATCCTGTTGGGTCTGCAACCAGTGAGTTCACATTTGGTTATCAAAGGCCGTGGCTGTCTTGATATAATGTCCAGTACTGGATGCTTGCGGGACGTCAAACCTTGCTACGCTTAGCTATACCGTTGGTCAATGTTAACTCATTTGTATGCCTTTCTGTACACTACTTTTCACAAGCCTTTCCTTTATTATTTCTTTTTTTTTTCTATTTATCTAAAATTGCATGATTATCTTGATACTGGTCATTTTACAATACATCTATGAATAACAGTCTGTTAGTGACTTGCATTTATTTTTAAACCATGAAAACATTTTTTTCTTCGCATAATGATGAAATAAATGTTACATAACCAGAAACATATCGTTCCAGGATAGTAACGTTGTCCTATCTCCAAAAAATGCCATATTGAGATAATCACATTTTAGGTTTTTGATGTTTAATGTTTTTCTTTGAAATAGTATAACACGTTGTTGCAATATTTTATTTTGTATGTGATATATTCATAACAAAATTATCTAGAAAGAACCTTATTTAGTTTCAAAACATTTTCCAATAAACAACTCAATTTGAACAAAAATGGACTTAGGACAACTTAAAGGCCATCTATCGTGATTAAAATGTGGCGTGTATAATTTATTCCAAAACAATACTGATTGGCTTATCAATGTAAGTACACACTATATCATTATGTTTCGACCAATCAAAACACAGGATTTGAATTTCATTTAGCTTGTACGCTAGAGACGACAACAGGCCGTTAACTTTCCTGCGACGATATACAAACATTCCCTACACGTTTATTCTAGACAATTTATCTTTTCATACTTCGTTCCTTTTTTATTACTAATCCATGTAGCTTTTCTCGTGAATTGGGTTCAAATGTAAAAGAAAAACAAATATTCTTCAAATAATTGATCGTTTTTGTTTGCGGTGAATTTACACAGAATTTTGATTAAAAGTTAAACAACAAAATTCCAAAGTATACAAACAACATTAAAATCAATTTATGAAAACAATCAATTAAACGTCAATGAAGATGTTTGCTTGTTTTTCGCCTTCATTAGAAAACCAGGAGCAACTCACCGTCCAAGCATGTTTCAAATTGGAAAAAGATGTGTAGATTGCAATCCAAAAATAATTTATGTCCCACTATTGACTCGAAAAGTAACTATCCAACAAATTGTTTGGTGAATTGAATTGTTAAAGTTCATGGCTAACTATTCAGTTTTTATCAAAAACGAACTCCTTTTTCGAGAAAAACTCATCCCTATTAACTTTACCTGAACCCTTGCATGCACTATGTTGTCATTAATCTCTACAAACTTCTTTTCTCTACCACCTTCTCATCAAGGCACTGTACCAGGTCCAATCATATTCGGATATCTTATTGACAAGGCATGTGTCTTGTGGGAGGAAGATGTCTGTGGTGGTAAAACGTGCTGGCTGTACGATAACGCAGAATTCACCCATTACGCATTTACTATTCTCTTTGTCTCCCGAATCATTTCTATTTTCTTTTTTACTGCATCATACCTAACGTACAAGCCGGCAGTGGATGAGGTTCACCTCTCATATTTTCGGCTCCTTTTGGAACAAAAGTTGATGAAGGTGATAGTACGAATTTAAAATCGGATGTCGTTCTAACGTCAAGCACAATGACCACCGAAACGTAACTGTGGTAATAAGTCATTTACCTATATAAATCAGTCCAGGAGAACAATAATTTGAGGAGTCTCTGAGATTGTTAAAATGATGATTAATTTATTATGTATTATCGGCTATTTTAAGTGAAATTACTCATAGTGATGATTCTCACCAACTTTAACTGAAATACTAACTTTATTTAGAACTTCAAGTGCCTGTAGAAAATTGTACTCTGTTTCAGAAATGTCAATAAGGTTAAACGCCATATATCGTGATTGAAATGTAGCACCGTACATTTTATTCAAAAACGATACTGTTTGGCCAATTAATCAAATGTAAGTGTACATTGTACAATTGTGTTTCGACCAATAACAACCGACAACATACGATTTGATTTATTAACCTCCACTTTGATCTATTAATCTCCACTTGATCTATTAATCTCCACTTTGATCTATTAACCTCCACTTTGATCTGTTAACCTCCATTTTGATCCATTACCCTCCACTTTGATCTATTAACCTCCACTTTGGTCTATTAACCTCCACTTTGATCTATTAATCTCCACTTTGATCTATTACCCTCCACTTTGATCTATTAATCTCCACTTTGATCTATTAACCTCCATTTTGATCCATTAACCTCCACTTTAATCTATTAACCTCCACTTTTATCTATTAACCTCCACTTTGATCTAATCTCCACTTTGATCTATTAAACTCCACTTTGATTTATTAACCTCCATTTTGATCTATTAACCTCCATTTTACAGACGATAACTTGTCTTTAAACTTCTTAACAAAACAAAAAGCTCTACAAAAGAATCAGAAGTTGAAGACATGTCTTTGAGAAACTATGGAGAAAATATTTAGATTCGTACAGTAAAGGAAAACATCCCAGTACGGCGGTAAATTGCTAAATAAAGTTTAATGAAATAAGTTTACTATGCGTTTCTTAGATTATTGTTTTATTCTTGGACTCAAATTTCAGTTTTACACAAAAAATTGGATACATTACGGCTCCTTTCTCCTGCAGTCCTGGGTACAGAGATTGAGGCTTCTCTAAGCAAATTCTTCCATCTCTTTCTGTTTCTTGCTACTACTGCAGCTTATCCCCAGCTGTTCCATCGAAAACTGTTTCTCTCCTTTTCTGCCACTCTTCTCCATGTGGTCTTAGGTCTTCCCTTCTTTATTCTACCTCCTGGTGTCCATGTGATTGCCCTGGAATAGTTTTTTATCGTCCACAAAAAATTAACAAAAATATTTTCAGTTACAATTGTTTAAACCAAATTAATAAAATTATCAAAAATTCTAAATAATTTTTGGTTATTTTAATAATGGAATGAAGTTGTATTACAAGAAACACATTTTGCCAAAGTTGTACTGCTATGTTAGGATTTTATCAAGTTAAAACTCCTGGAACTGATTGTTGTGTAGAAAATTACCGGTGTTGATAATTAATTGTCTTTTTAAATTGGAAAAAATATATCAAATCTAAGAAAAGATTTATCTTAGAATCTGCATGAAAAGTTAACGAAAACTTACAAATAATTCAATAAAGGTGTTTCCTATACTGTAAATGCAATTTCTGATATGTGTAATTATTTATTATTATTATTATTTTAACAATTGCAAACATTCCATACACTATAACTATTTGTAGATACTATTCCAATAAATTAACTGAAATATTCAATAAATTGGTTTTATTTAAGCTAGTGGCACAACATGTATTATATGACACTTCAAGGTATAGAAAAGTGTGTTCCAATTATATTTCTGAAATATTTAACGTAACACAGTTCTTATCATGTATACTTTCAGGGTACATTCGCTCCAAAATTAGGGGTGTTTTTTTTTGTGGATTTTAAAGGAAAGATATCGTCCCATAAATAAATTCAGAGAAAATTGAACGCAGTCGTGCTGGTTACGTTACATTTGGTTTTCGGTTTTCAATTTTGCTAATTGATTGCGAGAAATCTGTGATGTGTGATCGATAACATCGCATTTTTTTCGCGATAACAAGGCAACCGGAAGTGACGTTACCAGTATGGCAGTGTTTACTTCGGAATGTATTTATGGGACGATACTTTTCCGTGAAGTAACATAAGTCCCATCTTTGCTCAGTTTGTTAAAGTTGTAGATAACTACGTGTACGTCCATCAAGTACATTCAAACAAAAAAAGTTAACGGGAAAACAAGTAACATTTGAAGCACTCGGGTCGGGATTTGGAAGAACATGATGATAATTAGCACCATTTTTGGCGTACCACTGTGTGCGTACTACTGTGTGCGTATTATTGTGTACGTAACATTTCTGCATACCAGTGTGTGCCTACTACTGTGTGCGTATCATTGTGTACGTAACATTTCTGCATACCAGTGTGTGCGTACTAATGTGTGCGTTTCATTGTGTACGTAACATTTACGCATACCAGTGTGTGCGTACTACTGTGTGCGCACCATTGTGTACCATTGTGTACGTGACATTTATGCATACCAGTGTGTGCGTACTATTGAGTGCGTGCCATTGTGTGCGTAACATTTGTGCATACCATTGTGTGTAAGAGAATTTGATTATTTTAGGTAAACTAGATTATACGCACTATGGCTTTCTTAAAGGTGGGGCTCTTGGAGATATATATTCTTAATTCAATTTATTTTAATAACAAAATGGAAAACAATTCGATAAAAGTGCCCTTGAAAAATAAATTTTCCTCCAATTTTTGGAAAAATGCTAATTAATCTAATGCAAGTTGGCCCACCAGTACCATATTTTTAAAGAAAAAAAAAATGGCCCACCATCTCATACACTCTCTTATAACATTTTGATGTTTAGTAAATGATTGTTCTGTATTACCTTGTTCCCTTTAATTTATTTGAATATTCAGTTGTATCTTCCAAGAAGAATATTTTTATTCCATATTATTTCAATCTGTACAAATTCAAATATGTATCAAGGTACAGTTCCTTTTTCCAAGTTTCAGACATTCAATATGCACTACATACTTGTAAGCAATACTTAAATTTTATGCTGGGTACTGCATTATATTAAATGAAGTGAAAATGACGTGTTTTTTCTTCAAGTAGGTAAGAAAAATATTGATATCGATTTTAATAATTATCATTTAAGTTTGAAAACTCTTAGATTGTACTTACCTATTATAGCTTTGAAAATATAAAGGGACAGTGGTTCAGGGGTTCCTGCTCGTATGCGATGGTACCGGGTTCCTGCTGCGAGCACTGCAAGGTACCCTTCAGCAAACACTTCACTCCTCTGCTTCCTCCAATCATGGATATACTATTTTGGAAAGTAGTATCTCCATGCACCAATTCACTCAGCTCTAAACTGTGTACCAGCACTGCTGGGTAGTTGAACTGCAATTAACGGACTGCCGCCATGTTCCGTCCTCTCATCTGCTTACACCAAGGACAGTGGTGATAAGCACCGGCCTTATGGACCTTCATGATTAATATTTTTGAAAGTTGCGATTTGATTGAAAGTAGTTTAATATTTAGTAAATGATTTTTATTCCATTTGACACTTATCGATGTGGCACTGAAATATATACAAAATGATGTAAATGTTCTTTATTCCATTTGACACTTATTAATGTGGCACTGAAATATATACAAAATGATGTAAATGTTTTTTATTCCATTTGACACTTATTGATGTGGCACTGAAATATATACGAAATGATGTCTTTTGTCTTATGTAAATATTCATAGGTGTTCGGCGTAGGTGTTTATTTGTGTTTGTAGGTGTTTTGTGTTTTAATTCTTTTAAAGTGAAATTTCAATCTAATTTGATGTCAAAATACATTACGTTTTCTTTTTCTTTATAAATTTGTTGTGAATGATAGCTAGACATTTAGAAAATTAGTGAAAGGTCAATGCTCACATATAACCGCACTTATTTTTATATTTATAAGATGTTATACAATATTTGAAAGAAATTGAATGAAACGTGTTTGAAATACATTTTCCTTCGATCTGTCCATCATGTTCAATCTGTATTTTACGCATGTTGAAAATGAAATGATTATATCAATGGTCGAACATGGTTTTCCTATGGTCACTGGAATATTCCTAGCAACAGTACTTTGTACAACATGGGAAAAAAGTGTAAATAATACCCTAATGTGTTTATGAGAACATTAGATAATGACATAATGATAAATATTTCAGTGTGAATGTAAATATACTCAGGGCGAATCTATAGGGAGGGAGGGGAGAGGAGGGGTGGGGGTGGGAGGGGGTGGGGAGGGGGGGGTTGGAACTCCCTCCTCCGAAAAATTGCAACAATTCTTGTTACTCCAATAATAAGCAGAACCCCCTCTTTATAAATTTTCTTGGTTGCAACCCCTCCTCCGATTTTTTTTAACAATTTCCATTACTCCAATAATAAGCAGAATCCCCTTTTTGTAAATTTCTTTCAATTTTCCGGAGATTTCATGGACAACTCTTTCAAACTTTGAAAACTTTCTTTAATTCTCGTGGAATTTTCGGAAAATTACTTTATTTTGGAGCCATTTTGTTGTTCGATTTTTGACCAATTTTTTTAAATCTTCGAGAAATTTCCTTCAATGTTTGGGAATTTTTTTCTTCAATATTAGACAATTTCCCTAATTCTCGTGCAATTTGAGGAAATTTTCATTTGGGGCAATTTTTCTTCTATTTTTGGTTAATTACTTGAATTTTCGGAAAATTTCATTCAATGTTTGAGAAATTTCTATAATTCTCGTGCAATTTTCAGAAAATGTCCCTCATTTTGGGGCATTTCTTTTTTACTATTTTCGCTTAATTTCTTCAATTTTCGGGAACTCATTTAATGTTTGGAAAATCACTTCAATATTTGAAAAATGTCCAGCTTATAAGACTCTGTCCCCTTATAAGACTCTGCCCGCCTACAAGACTCTTCCCGCTTACAAAAATCTGCCCGCTTACAAGACTCTGTCCGCTTATAAGACTCTGCCCGCTTATAAGACTCTGCCCGCGTATAAGACTCTGCCCACTTAAAGACTCTGCCCGCTTACAATACTCTGCCCGCTTATAAGACTCTGCCCGCTTATAAGACTCTGCCCGCGTATAAGACTCGGCCGGCGTATAAGACTCTGCCCGCTTAGAAGAATCTGCCCGCTTATAAGACTCTGCCCGTCTTTAAGACTCTGCCCGCGTATAAGGCTCTGCCTGCTTACAAGACTCTGCCCGCTTACAAGACTCATTTTTATTGATTACAAGACTCTGCCCGCTTTTACAAGACTCTGCCCGCTTACAAGACTCTGCCCATTATAAAACTCTGCCCGCTTACAAGACTCTGCCCGCTTACAAGACTCTGCCCGCTTACAAGACTCTGCCCGCTTAGAAGCTCTGCCCGCTTACAAGACTCTGCCCGCTTACAAGACTCTGCCCGCTTATAAGACTCTGCCCGCTTATAATACTCTGCTCGCGTATAAGACTCTGCTTAGGCAAGCTTACAAGACTCTGCCCGCGTATAAAAATTAGAAGACTCTGCCCGCTTACAAGACTCTGCCCGCTTACAAGACTCTGCCCGCTTACAAGACTCCGCCCGCGTATAAGACTCAGCCCGCGTATAAGACTCTGGCCGCTTACAAGACTCTGCCCGCTTACAAGACTCTGCCCGCTTACAAGACTCTGCCCGCTTACAAGACTCTGCCCGCTTATAAGACTCTGCCCTTATACAAGACTCTGCCCGCTTATAAGGCTCTGCCCGCTTACAAGACTCTGCCCGCTTACAAGACTCTGCCCCCTGCCCGCTTACAAGACTCCGCCCGCGTATAAGACTCAGCCCGCGTATAAGACTCTGCCCGCTTACAAGACTCTGCCCGCTTACAAGACTCTGCCCGCTTACAAGACTCTGCCCGCTTACAAGACTCTGCCCGCTTATAAGACTCTGCCCGCTTACAAGACTCTGCCCGCTTAGAAGGCTCTGCCCGCTTACAAGACTCTGCCCGCTTAGAAGGCTCTGCCCGCTTACAAGACTCTGCCCGCTTATAAGACTCTGCCCGCTTACAAGACTCTGCCCGCTTAGAAGGCTCTGCCCGCTTACAAGACTCTGCCCGCTTATAATACTCTGCCCGCGTATGAGACTCTGCCCGCTTACAAGACTCTGCCCGCTTACATGACTCTGCCCGCTTACAAGACTCTGCCCGCTTACAAGACTCTGCCCGCTTATAAGACTCTGCCCGCTTACAAGACTCTGCCCGCTTATAAGGCTTCTGCCCGCTTACAAGACTCTGCCCGCTTACAAGACTCTGCCCGCTTAGAAGACTTTGCCCGCCTATAAGACTGTACCCGCGTATAAGACTCTGCCCGCTTACAAGACTTTGTCCGCTTATAAGACTCTGCCCGCTTAGAAGACTCTGCCCGCTTACAAAACTCTGCACGCTTACAAAACTCTGTCCGCTGCCAGAGTCTTATAAGCGGGCAGACAAAACTGCTCATAAAACACTTTTATAGCTTAGTCTCTCTGATATTTTATCCTAGACTCTGCCCGCTTACAAAATTATGTTCGCTTACAAGACTCTGCCCGCTTACAAGACTGCCCGCTTACAAGACTTTGTCCGCTTACAAGACTGCCCGCTTAGCAGACTCTGCCCGCGGGAAGTGCCCGCTTATAAAAATCTGCCCACGGGCACAGTCTGCCCGCTTATAAGACTCTGCCACTTAGACAGTTCTGTAGATTCATCTCTTATGGAGAAAATTATTTTCCCTGAAAGAAGGGAAAATCTCAGACGCCACTTTGAAGATTACCCATGATGCCTCTAACGAAACAGCGTAACGCTATGGCACAAAACTTGTATGGGTGCTAGAAATTTTATTGGCATGTAGGTTAATTTCGCTTTTGAATTTTCAAAATCTATTCATCTACAAATTATCCAGTTCCTAAATGGACATCCACCACGCCATTTAAGAGATAGTTATTGACAAACTTACAAATTATGGCCTGTTTTTGCTGGGGATCATCGAAGTAACGCAGACACCATCCAATACCAAACAAGAAAGAGAATATTTATTGCGCGAACAGGTATGCACACAAGGCAGCCTGGTCACTTCGCACATACAGTGAGCGCATATATACTAATTAAAAACCCCAGGTCAAATAAATTGTAAATGGAAATCCGGATGTTACATAATTTACATAGGTTTTCACCCTGGCTCTGCGAGGTTGGAAGCACCCTCCCGAAAAAGATTCAACAATTTGTGTATTACTTCTAGAACCCTCTCCTTGTGATTTTCTTAGATTCGCCCCTGTTACCACACATAATCAAATATTATTGATATTCCAACCGCATTTCATTGATTCACCCTCATAAATAACTTACGGTAAGTTAAAAGTAAACATGTTCAAAAATGTGCCTATTTTAGAAATATTTATTATTTCTTCTTTCGCTTGAAAGTATAAATTGTTGCTAATGGTTAGTGGACATTATGTAACGCTCATACATTTTGGCAGATTAGCCAACTTTATCCCAAGGTAAAATGTACCAAAGAGTAACTCTATACTATAAAACAAAAGTTTGTACCAATTTAAAGAAAATTTTATAAATAAAACGCCATTTCTTTATTGTCAAAAGTGTCATTTTTATTTAAGTAATTCAAAAGCATGCTAGATTATCCACTCCCTCCACATATTGGTATATTGTGTGAGCTATACAGAGATTTGAAGTATGTTAGCAAAATGTAAAGATAAATAAACAGTACAGCAAACATTTCTTTTTTAATCTCTTGCTCTTAGTGATGCATGTTGCGAGTAATTCTGCCCCTATTACAGCTGCAAAGGATTTCAAATGTGCATTACTCTTATCTGAAGAAAAACAAATGTATATATATATATATATATATATATATATATATATATATATATATATATATATATATATATATATATATATATATATATATATATATATATATATATATATATATATATATATATATATATATATATATATATATATATATATATATATATATATATATATATATATATATATATATATATATATATATATATATATATATATATATATATATATATATTTTATTAGGTAGGCGCCAGTCTCATCTCTAAGAGGAAGTGACAAAAGATTGCTCATCAAATGTTAATTGTCACATGACATCCTCTAGAGGAAAATCCATAACTGACCCTTGACGTTAAAAAAACCCTAACCGTCATACATCAATGTTCTTAATGTTCCGAGACGAAAAACAATTAAAAACAAAACAGTCAATGAGGTACACATGTGAATGTCGTCGACGAGGGGAGCTGTTTTCTGGTGTCCCATTGTCTGCATTCGCCCTCTTATTTATACAAATACTGTGAATTTTACACACACTAACATGGAAACATAAAATCCTTGCATTACACGAACGTATGTTTCCTTGTTACGGTCTGACTGCAAAAACTTTAGTATCGCTGAAGCCCAGTTCCATAAGTGAGATATATGTATATGTGCGGTACGAGCAGGTGCCTTTTTTCATGATTTCGTAGAGCAGGTATCAAAAAACCTAAATCTGTCATACTGCAGGTGTGAAAATTGGCATATTGTCATACTGCAGTTGTCAAAAGTTATTTAATTTCAAACTGCTGGTATAAAAAAAAAATAACACATTTTCGTATATATACATATATATATATATATATATATATATATATATATATATATATATATATATATATATATATATATATATATATATATATATATATATATATATATATATATATATATATATATATATATATATATATATATATATATATATATATATATATATATATATATATATATATATATATATATATATATATATATATATTATATGTATTTATATATGCCCTCATCGAGGGGGGTAATACAACTTGGCCTCATTGCTTAGTGGTAGAGCAACGAAGGGTAGTCTGGGTTTTCGGTTTCGAATCCCGATGAGGGCATATGATTTTTCTCTCACCATCTCACATTCATTATTTAAACGTGTATAATATATATATATATATATATATATATATATATATATATATATATATATATATATATATATATATATATATATATATATATATATATATATATATATATATATATATATATATATATATATATATATATCTATATATATACATAAATATATATATATATATATATATAAATATATATATATATATATATATATAAATATATATATATATATATATATATATATATATATATATATATATATATATATATATATATATATATATATATATATATATATATATATATATATATATATATATATATATATATATATATATATATATATATATATATATATATATATATATATATATATATATATATATATATATATATAGAGAGAGAGAGAGAGAGAGAGAGAGAGAGAGATAGAACTTTGTATTTGTAATGTCTATCATAATTCCTTTAAAGTGGCACAACAAATACCAACCAAAATGTTTTTCGTTTTTGCCATGTCCCTAAGCGGGAATAGACTTTCCCATCATTTTAGTGACTACAGTTTAGGAAATAATTGAAAGGAATTAATTTTGATCTGTCCCCTTCGTCATACATCACAAATGGAGCATAGATGAACAATCAATTACAGTTTTATGAGCCATTACTCAAAACTAAAAGTGTTATTTTGAAAATTCATAAGCAAATTTGTTCAGAGTCTGATACTAACTGGCACAGAAATTGCTACTTGCCCATACATACAAATATCTTACCTGAATATCATACTGATATCATACTGATATCAAACGGATATCATACTGATATCATACTGATACCATACTGATATTATACTGATACCATACTGATATCACACCAATATCACACTGATATCACAATGATATCACACTGATATCATACTGATATCATACTGATATCACTCTGATATTGCTTTATTTCCCTACTTCATCCGCGCTTGATATATTTTCTTTTTCTATACACAGGTACGGTTCCTGGTCCTATCATATTTGGTCTTCTTATCGATAAAGCGTGCCTACTGTGGGAGGAGGATTGTGACGGTCGAGTTTGCTGGATCCATGACAACCAACAATTCACCAAATTTGCGTTTTTGATCTTATTCTGCTCCCGTTTTCTGTCTATTATGTTCTATTCCACAGCATACATATCATACACACCACCAGTTAAAGAGAACATACCACTCACCTTTAATTCCCATGGTATGAAAAAGAGTAATACATTGGATACAATAGATACTAATCACGGCATTTCATTAACGTCCAGTAAAAAGTATCCCGTATTTTAAAATATACCGATCTTGTTTTTTGCGTCTCTTGGGGTATACACTCGATAGTTTGTGATGATGCACATGTGCCAAAGATAGGTCTTCGTCTCCACATAACGAAGAAAGAATCATTTACGTATGTTAAATCTTCTTTATTTTATCAGTTTGAAAATAAGGTAGCTTGTTAACTTCGAGTTTTATATCATGGCTGAAAGCTGGATCATCCAGTTCTTAGCTGTTCTAGCATTAAACCATCATTAACTGCACATTGAAGGCATAACAGGATGTTGTTTTTGTGTAAATACGTGAAGGATAGTTTGAAATGTTGTGCTTCAAAAATTACGTTAATATTTAGTTTTTTCAAGATACGAATGATACGTATGACAGGTGTGTCCTTTAATACTGCTCATTTAGGGTCTTTCTAACAGTCTATCAGGACGATTCTTCTTGCAATGCTTTATTTTGAGTTGCATCAAATGGGAAATGCTTAACTTTTGACGTAAAACGTAATACACAAGAACTTTGGCATGCGCAGATGCAACTCTTATATCATTTGAGTCGCCATGATCAAATGAGTTACATTCCTGTTCAGTCGCTGCAGGCATTATTCTTGATGAGTTGGAGTGACATTTCAAGTTTCAATGTAAGAAACAAACAATAAGTAACATGGGGAGATTCTAAAGTACAAATACAAATACGAAATCTAATTTTAAAAATCAACCACGTTCGTTTGTAATTTTCTCGTAAATGTCCATGCTAGATTTGAAAATTGCACGGTCAAATCTAATGAAAATTCATTTGATATTTTTTTTTTCATTAAAAAATACCCCGTGACCTCAGAAAAAAAAATCCCATTGACATAACGTTATCGTACGTTGCCTTCATAGATTGTAATAAATAAAGTTACAAGTTACCTGTGTATTTCTCTTTAAAGCAACATTTGAACATCTCCCGCAGAATCGTATTACCCTATTGTTTGAATTATTAGGGTCCGAGCTCGAAGTAGTCTGGCATTGGAATCAAAAAGTTAATGTGCGTTATAATAAGTTATTAGCATCATTATAAGTTTGAACGACAGATGAGTGGGGCGGGAAGTAAAACACAATCCGTCCAATTAACTCGATATAAACTAAATTATTGTTGTTTTAAACTAATTGAATGATGTCATAAACTAATTGAATGATGTCATAAACTAATTGAATGATGTCATAAACTAATTGATCTTGCTATACATGCTATACGCTATTTGAATATTGTTGCAAATTGATGAATTGATGGTGCGGTCAGTCGAAATGTATGCATAATATGAATTATGATAGTCGAAAGAAAGTATTTTACACTTCACGCTGATGAAATTCACATCAATCATTAGTAAGATTCTAACCGTGAGAGTAGTTTAATATAATTGTACTGCTTGGGTCTAAGTATTCACTTTCCACGTTCATAAGCATAGACAAAAACAGAAGAAGAAAAAAAAAACAGAACTTTCACACAATACAAAAATGTCTTTCTTTTGTGGACAGTTTTGTCAAATGTTTAAACACATTGCAAGTTGATAAATTGGAAGTACGATTAACTTCTTGGTATCAAAGGAGCACTAGATTGAAAAGTGAGGGGGTCCTCAAAAATCAAATGCTTATCTAGTATACAACGGTATATCAATTTTCTGGTTAATATGAATATCCAAGTGACCTTTGCCCTTACGTCGTCTGTAGATAAACATGAAGTTTATCAATCGTTTGTGGATAAAATATCTGTGAAATTCGGTAAAATGAGCGCCCTCACTTTTCGGTCTATTGGACGTCATCATGTTTACGATTAACTTCTTAGTTGTTTGTTTGAATTCCTGAAGCAGGAAAATATCTCACAGCTTACTTACCATCCGCCATCTTTATTATCGTTTGTTTGTCTTCTTTTCAACCCAGCTATTCTTTTTGTATCTTTTTATATGTGCTAAAATATTGGTGGATTCTTTTGTTGAGACCTAGAGTGGTTTCATATTGTCTATTCGAAGCTAGGTTTATCAGTCCAGTCCACGCTGCCGATCGGGAGATCCCCGATTGGGGGATTGAGACATGCGCAGTGACCATAATTTAAATTGTTGCTAATAAGCTCAGACGTTATTTATTTTTTCTTACTTGTCAAATTCTGTAATTCTATAGTTGTATACTTTGGAAATGATATTGGAATTTATATTTCTGAATAATTTGAGCCTTTGCTGGTGGTTAGACTGTTAATATCTGGTCTTCACAAAATATTTGAATTCACTTTGAAAGATTACGTTAAAATTCCTTGGTTAAAGCCAAATTTGCGCTAGTGACAATTGAGAAAATAATTTCATCGTTCTGTTACACTAATAAAATTTTAATATTCGCATGCATTTTTCCTACCTTTGACTTAAACTTATTTTACCGTTATGTATTTCTTTAGAGAGATTTGAATTTGGAAAATGCATTTAGGGTTATATTGGCAAGAAATCTCCCAATTGGGAAATCTCCTGATTGGGAGCGTGAACCGGACTGTTTATTAGCGTCATTGTTGTTTCTTCAATTATTTTCAGGTTTGTGTTTATAGGGTATACCAGTTCTGCAGGAATAGATTCGTTTCAGGAGTTGTGGTATTGAAGATGATTTTACCAAAAAATTCAAGTATATTGCTGCTACGAAAGCTGTCTTTAATCTTTGACCTGTGCACAAAGGGATATAAAGTAAATTGTATATCGTTTATGAAAGAATATAATATAAAAACAGACAAGGAAAGGGTTTAACTTTCAATTAAAATGATTTTACTAAAGCAGCTGATAAAACAGACCATTTAAAAGTATATTCCATTTTTTATTTATTTCTTTTGTTTTTTATGTTTTGTTGTCGTCATAAATTCAACTAAGAAATACCAGCGTTTTAAATTTCATATGTTGCTTATAGAAATAAAATAAACAAAATCTGCAGTTAGTGTATTACATCCGTATTCTTTCAACTAATAGAAAAAAGAAAGAAAAACAAAACAAATCATAACTATTTTTGGATTATTGTGGTTTAAATTCAGATGTTAAATTCCCACTGGAAAGGGGAGAAAGGGGAAAAGGTGGGGTTGTAGGGATGAATGAACATACATTTGAAACAATTTTTGTAAATTTCTCGTAACTTTTATTTTTGCCTTGAATATTTGATTTGGTTTTGATTTTGCCAAAGAATGAATAAATTATTATAGATGAATATTCGTGAATTAAGGCCCTAAAAATATTTGTGAAATAACTACTAATAGGCCTATATGTTTATTTTTGTCTTTGGGATAGAACTGCAATGAATGTGATGTTTTCTTTGAATTGCCTCATGCCGATAATCCCCCTCTCGTACCTATTCACCCGTCTATATAATGATGTTTTAGGGATACAAATAATTATGCGATAAACCTTAAAAATGCGTTAATTTCAAACACAATCAGATTCTTTTACTGGATTAATGTAGAAAAGATGATTAAATCAATTCTAAATCAAATAAATTTTGTTTTTGTCTAAGGCAAAAATATAATAAAACTTAATAAACAAAGATTGTATAATTGACTGACGGTGTTTATACTATTTTAAACTTATTTACTAAGAAAATATAATTGTGATAAATAGCAAACCTGTTATTTTTACCTTATTGATTACTTTGTTATATGAGAGATCACTTCTTAAAAGAAATTATCAATTTTAGAAAAAATAATTAATAAACCTATTAATGAACTAAGCATGAATATATCAAATGTTATGAGCAGCTTATGAGGATATCCATTGTTTCCAGTACTCCTAATTTCGTCAGTCCAGGAATAGAATTGGTTCTTGCTGCTCTCCCACCATTCAAGCACCAAGAATCGCCCCAAATTGCCATTGTAAATTATATTTGCGTAAAACGTTGTTGCCGATCAGAAAAGCTTCTGTTGACAGATTACCCTTCTGATTACCACTTGGTGGGTAATCTAGCTCCATTAACAGTCCGGCAGCATGCCTATTAGTGGGAACATAAATGGAAACATTTTTGCTACATGGAAGCCGCCATTTTGTGATATTTCCCATGATCCTTTAATATTCTAACTTTAAAGCCATATGCAACGTTACTAATTTCAAATTTGAAATACGTCTGGGAAATATATCTTTGCTTGGAGAAACTTAAAATGCATGAAAAAACCTTAAATACTGTCATTGCTAAAAGTTTTTCACCCACATTTGATATGTTCACCACGCCGTTTTCAAATATTAGAAATAATAGACAATAGAGTTAGGTTTTTTGGCGCGAAGCAGCCATTTTGATTTCTTTGTTTTCTTCAACACATTGATTTTTAATATTTCAAGTACATAAATTAGAAACTATGACACTTTATCGCAACATCTAAACAATATGGCTGCATAACTTCAATATTCTCGTGTGTTATAAATGTTACTATTAATAGGCATGCTGCCGGACTTATAAACCTTCCCCAATTTTACCTACAATTACTAACACTAGAAGAAAGCATCGAACCGGGAAGGTAATGCCTCGAAGAGAGACAGCTTCCAATCATTGTTCCCTACTTCTTACTCCCTTTTAAAGAAATAGATTTAAATCGAAGTTGATTGAAAACAGTCATTACAGATGTTGATTTCCTTCTTGATTTGTGGTCCATTTAAGAGTACAGTATCTGTAATCTGGAAATTATTCTCTGGAGACTTTAGATGCATGCTATTATGTATATTTTAGAATTATAAAAGGTATAGTTCTGTTGAAGTTATCTTATTGAAATTTTATATTTTTACTTTGCTACGCATAATTCATAGTTGACCTTGATCACTGTACATGTACTATATGTTTGCAAAATGAAGTACTGCAGAAAAATATAATGAAAAGTTATACCGATAGTGTCCATTTTTACATAGAGCTATGACCTTTTCAAATCTGAATCGGCAATTTCCGGATAACTATTTTAAATAATGTCATATGGCCGAGATTTACGTATCCATAATGGACCAATTGTATTTAGTTGGTCGGTGCACGTCACATCAGGGAGATTTGCTGGAGTGAAAACAAACCTTTTCGCGATACACATGGGCAAGTACGTATGCGTTTCGTGTATGGCATGTAAACAAACACAGCTGATCAATTTGTTTTCACTCCAATGCGGGGTGAATGCGCGCCGTTGCTAGGAGGTCTGATGACCTCAGGTCACATTTCCAACCAAGTGATACTGGAGGAATCTTATTGACCAATAAAATACTGGAGGAATTTTAGGCGTCTGCTCAAACCACGCACCTAATGGGACCAAGCGTATAAATATTTTTAAGCGCGCATATCATACGTGCGTGATACATGAAGCAAATACGCGCGCGTATTGCTGCTGACATTTTTTCCTCAAACCTGCACCTGATAGATTGGAGAACAAAGGAAAAGTTTTGCCAGCATTTGATTTGTCGAAGTACTGAAGAAATTACGTTCGGCTAAACTCGGTTTGAAAAAGTCTTTTGTCTTTACGTGTATCGTTATTTATTCCATTTCAGATTGATCAAAAATGTGCCTAGATGTATCCATTGTGTCATATTCGTTCAAATAGACCAACAAGAGAAGCCACAGTTGTTTAAAACGGTCACAATTTCTTTAACAATATGTGATTACCATTACACACAGTTGTCATGTAGATTATATCCTCTTGATAACAATTCCGAACGAACATTCTCCGCGTCTTTATTTACATTTGTCTCGGCTGTGAGAGAAGATTTATACAAGTTAAGCCAACAATTGTTGGTGTCTCATATAGCTGTGAATGAGAGAGACAACAAAATGTCGTGCCAATATTGTGCTCCGTCATGTAAGACATTGCTACTCGTAGCGCCCTTACTCAATATTTCTTAAATAACGTACACACTGTGTCAGCTTAAACCATTCGAAATAAACTCCGTACGTACGATGTATATATAATCGTACACTGTATTTACGGAGTGTGATTACAGTGATGCGTAAATTTTCGGTGGCTTTGAGATGTTCGATTTACTAATATGTGGAAAAACCGAACATCGCTGATGTGGGGGCGCGAATCTGGAAGTTATTCACCGTGATTTATGAAGGTTGCTTAAAAAAGAAATCCATCCGAGCCATAAAAGGCTCACGGTAATTATCACCGGTTTCAATGGTGCAAGCAGATGAGAGTACATGACTCTGGATGGGACGCCAGTCCATCGCAGATTAACTCCCCAGCAGTCCTGGTGCTCATTTTATAACTGAGTGGAAAGATGCAAGTAGAGTAAAGTGTTTTGCTCAACAACACAATGCAGCGAAACACAATGCAGCGGGAATAGAACCCGGTACATTTTGAATACGAGCACGACTCCTTAACCACTAAGCCACTGCACCGCTTATTGAAGACTTCTAAGAAAGGAAAATTCAAACAAGGGATTCCTTCATATATATGTGGGTGGTGTGAAATATTAATTTAACTTACTTGCTACCAGATATCTATCAAATTAAGAATCATCATTGGTGATTTTTCAGGCTGCTTGAGATCAATTCACAAATGCTTTAAGTGTAGCACTGCTACTACTATCTTACCTGTGATTTGGTCAAGAGATTTGAATTGGTTGAAGTCAATTCATATATTGTTGCTCAGCTTTTTGTCATTTCTACCCAGCCAGCATTAACAGTTAGGGGTTTCACTCGGTTAAAGCGGGCTGAGCTGGAAAGGGGCTTGCCCAATCGGGGACCACATGGGCCCCATGTGGGTTAAGCGTGGGCAAGCCCATAAGAGCCCTATATTGCAAGGGCCCTTACCGGTTAGCAATTAAGCAGCCTGGCCAAAACTGACTTGGCCTCCGGCTTCACACGATGGCCCCAAACAGCAGCCCACTTAGGGCCCACGCAGGGCCTAACTGTGTGTGCTGGCTGGGCAATGAGAATCAAGAGTGTCCGTTGTGTTAGAATGATACAAGCCACCTCCAGTGGCGGAAAACCAAAGAATAATGGGCCCTCATTTTTCAGTCGTCCAGTTTGTCTCCGTGATTTTTTTTGGCTATATCCTGTTCTTTTTCATAGCAAAACCATTAAACACTTAAGATAAAAAATGAAATTATTTCAGGGTTTTTGCACGCCCGGTGCTTGTCACTCAGTCAAGTTTGCTTATCTCCTAGAAACATTGACACTTAACTAGTGAACCCCAGCTATGCAAAATAATAATTCTGATAATCCATCTTCCTCTTCGGGCACTGTGCAACCTCCTAAGCAACCCTTCTAAGTAGAAGCTCTTTGCTCACACTAACATACACATCATTTTCTTCGTGGAGCCACACAACACGTGCCTCAAATAAAATTAAAAAAGTAAAAAACTTGTAAACTCTGTCAGGAATATATGTGTTTTAGTTATAAATCCGTCAATAGCATGTATTGCTTCCTTCATAATGTAACATATCAGCTCTTATAATAGAAAAAAAATACTTCAGGTGATGTATTGCATCCGGTGTTATCAAAATAATCTCCAACTGGGTTATCAAAGGCCGTGGACATTGACTTGGTTGTATTTTTCCTCGTCCTATTTTAAACCCGTCGTGCATCTCTTGTTTATGTTATGTGACTGTGGATACCAACATAAACAAAATAGTTAATGGACGTTCTTCCGTATATGATATATTCATTAATTACTTATTACTTATAAGAAGTATTGGTTGCCCTAACAATTTAAAATAATAAAGTGTTTACAGTAAATCAATCTTGTAGAATCGACTTTGTCATCTCATCTTTTTTAATTCAACAAATAGCGTGCGTGCACCAAGGTCATCTGATAGTCGAAAGGAATAGCTTACAAATAATGATCACACAGCAAAACATGCTGTTGTTTCATGTTTGCCTCCACGTGCTAACAACGGTCACATAAAATTAACATCAACAAACAACGAAATTGAACAGTTTTTTTCTTCTAGTTTCCGTGCGAGTAAAAAATGATTTTGATTACCGAAAGTGCCTTTTACATTGTTAATTAGCGTAGGTTATGTATAGAGGGCAAAATATAGAAAATCACCTCCGAATCAACCATTCACAAGCAGACGCTCGTGTGACGTCATTGGCACTTAATCTATTCGTGAAATCTTATGAACTCAATGTTATTCATAGGATGGCGATATTGACCTGTAGATTAATCACAGCCGTTTTGCCATCTAGAAAGACATATCCTTACAATAATCTTATACTTAAACGAAAAACCATTTTACAGTAATCATGGTATTTCTCTCATTTTGCACCTTACTTACAGTTGCTTATAATAGATTGTTGAATACCGCAGTTTGAACTCACACTAAGTGAAGTCTTACTTTGAAAAATGTGTCGTTGGTTGACTGTATAACAGTGATGCAAACATCAAAAGCAGGAAATTACCACAGAACCCTTTCATTAAAGTTTGTGTGTGGAAACCACCCACAATTCTTGTTAACATTTTTGTCCAGGGAAGTCGTGTATCCTAATGGATTTATAGTTAAGGTTTTAATGTGCTTATATCCGCGTTAGTTGGGAGAAGAAAACGAAAATATTTTAAAGGTATATTATGATTGTTATGCGATTCCAATTAAAAAGTTAAAGAGGACGTTAGCTAAGAACAACTCCTATTAACATGTTTAAGATAATTATAATCATAACGACTGCAATTGAATAGATGTTTTCATTTTAACTTACTCCCATTTTGCCCATTTACAAATGCATAATATCTTCCATGTGTCTCTCTGTCAATTATTTCCTCGCTCCTAATGCCATTCTAATGACACATCATTAATTTCTTCTAACAGTGGTTCCTCAACTTAAACTTTTCTTGAGAACCAATCATTATTTCGCATTCTAATCCGCAAAAGTATCTAATATAAAAGTGTCAAAAGATAAAACCGAGTTTTTTTGGTTATTTTTTCTTTTCTCGTAGATTAACACAGGATTGAATATACTGTTTTTAAAGATTCAAAAATCAAAGTGGCAAGGTCGTCAAAAATGGCATTTCGGTAAACTGGTAATTGCCCTTCGACGTTAAATTTCACAACCAATGAATAATGACGTGGATGAAATTTTTAAATTGTGGGCGAAATTACTTTCAGAAGCTTAGGCAGACGTTGCTATAATGTTGGGTATAATGTGCACGCTCTTGTGCATATTCTTTCGGTTTTTGGCGCCCTGAAATTGTCTCTGCTGTTTTGTAAATTGATATAGTAATCTGTTTATGACATAATCACACGCCTCTACAATTAATTCAATGATAAGGTAGTTTGCATGACAAAAGACAGCTCGAAACACCCTTCTCTCTCTTTCTCTCTCTCTCTCTTTCTCTCTCTCTCTCCCTCTCTCTAATGCATCATGTAAAAATACATGCGACTTATTTCAAAGTTACATTAACATTTTAATATGCACAAAAATGTATTTACTGGTGAGCTGTATTGATTTCCATAATATTGTAAATGCTAACCTAAGCCTTGATAAAACGAGGCCATCGTGAACGTGTAGTACTTAAAAGACTAGTTCGGGGGTCACACGAGCTAACGAGTTTTTCGTATATGAAGGAAGACCTCAAAGAGAACAAAATGGTGAAGCAAGCTTTTCAAAATCTTTTTTCCGTTAAGGGATACATAAGTTTGAAGTTTGGTATCATTTATAAGGATTGAAATCAGACTAGTTGTGACGTCACTGCCTCAGATTCCAAAAAGTCTTTATATTCTATCATATTTTGTCCTTCGATTTTGTGGCTTAAAAATTATGATTGAAGATGTCAGGAAAATAGTAAAACAGAAACTTATTTACCACTTGAAGAAAGTTTGAGGGAAAATAAGTGAAAAAGGATATAAGTTAAATATATTTTTGTTAAATACAGTAACAATTGTTAAGATTATGAGAATAAGGGCGGCTACCTTCCATAGTAGACTTACTACACCAGTCATTTCTACAAAATTAAGATAAAGCTAAAACTTGATTATAACCTAACGGAATAAGATTTTTGAACTGTTTCTTTACCATTTTGTTTCTTTTAAAGTCCTCTTTTATATAGATCTAAAATAAATTTACTTGATTACTAAATTAATCCCTAAAAATATTCTTGTAGTGTTATATGTCCAGTCCATATGCTAGAGGACAATTAAAGAAACATTATTATTTCAATTTATTTTGTAGATCATAAAGCGAACGAAGGTTCCTCTTGAAAGTGAATAAGGTGCCCTCCCATAAATAAAAAAAAAAATGACCATATTATACCCCTTTCCTGGTAGGGACCTCTACTGTAACGTAACTAGTGTTTTAAATGGAATTTCATAATGAAAATATTACAGTAACATCATTTCTGTTCTTAGTTTGATGTTGTTATTTCGCTCAAGTTATACATTTCTCCTTGTCTGCTAGTTGAGTTGAACAGAACTTACATCTTAAGCATTGATACGTTTTCTCCGTTTGCATAGTGTTATTCTGCAAAAATTAAGTTTTTTGCAAATCTGATTAATACTTAGAATATATCTTCCTACTCATCTTTCCGTATGAAGTTTTACTTCTTTTTCATTTTGTATTCCCTTTTGATATAGGCAGATCTTTGTATGCTGCTTCACCACCTCATTTTGCAGATTTACTGTTTCATCCAATATTTACTCCTTGGTAACTTTCTTCCGGCATTATGTAAACCGATGATGCCCTTTTGTCGTTTTGACTTTTCGCCTTTACATCTGAAGGAAGTTGTAAGTATGTTCCCCCTTCGACAGCAGCGTCGACATTCTCCTCTGAGTCGTCCAGGGATTTTCATTTAAGCTCCCTCTTCATCCTTCAGGTTTTCTTTGCGATGTTTTGTAGCTCCCATTTCCAGTGCAGAGGCTTCGAAGGAAATTGTTCTCTCCATGCAGAATTTAAGTATTGTAAAGGCAAACGCAATTATGAGAAAGATTGTTGTTATTATGCCTATTACTATAGCAACAGCAAGAGTAGGATTGCAAGCATACATTTTCGAAGATCGCAGATGAAACTGACGGTTGGATAACTTAAGAGGTGTTTAACAATGAAACTGCATTTTATGGCGGTAGTTGTGCTATTAGGTTAGTACTACCACCAAACTCTGTAAATAAAGTTTGAAAAGAAAGAGAGAAATGTATGATTATTATAATGCTTAGTAGTTGCAGTTTGTATGCATGTCATGCAGTGGCGTAGGTGTCATGTCTCATTATAGGCATTTGGATAACCTGGATAATCATTTCTCATTTTCAGATAAGCTTTTTATTCTCAGATGTTACTCGCATTGCCCTCAATGATATACCCCCTTACCCCCCTCCTCCCTTCCCCAAATCCAATTAGGTCCGTGCGCACGAATGCAACGCATTACGTGTGTATAGAATACAACTAAGAATGTCGGCCCTGTAATTAAATGCGACATTCTTGACCATCTCATTTTTTTGCTAGCTTTGCTTTAAATGAAATTGTCCACACTTCGGTTGTTACATATCTCCCCAAACCATTTAACTTCACTTCTATTTGTAGATCCAAGAATGTTAGTTACATGTTTTGTATTCTAGCTGAGGTTATATCAAGAAAACGGAAGAAAAAAAAAACATATCGTCCTGATTCGAAAGATCTTGATTCGAAATGACGGGGTCGTCGCCTGCGTATTCGGTTATGATAGTACAAATGCTATCACGAAACGCTTAATACGACCCGACGAGAACACAGGTACGACGTACGGACAGACATGACATCGTCAACCAAGTCAATGTCCACGGCCTTTGATAACCAGTTGTGGTGCACTGGCGTGTCTACCCACCCCAGGATTGAACCCGGGGCCTCGTGGTCTGTAGACAGGTATGATAACCGCTACACCACAGTAGGTAGATGCTATATTTTTGACCAACTTTATAACATTAGGCCATACAAATTGGAAGGTAATGGTCATTTTAGAGAACTTCTTGCCATCTTATGCACTTTGCATATGGTAATTCTTTATTAAGTCAACACAAAATGGTAAAATAAACGGATCATTGGTACTTATTAATATTTATAATCATACAGATAAGAAACTACTCTTTAATCCAAATTTTGATATACTATTTCAAAATTTTATATGGATCTACGATAATCCAACGATAACCTTTAACTAAAAAAATCAATACATAACAATTGTTATTATCTTTTGTATTCTAGCTGAGGTCATATCAAGGAAAGGAAAAAACGCATGTCATACTGATCCGAAAGATCGAAATTTTTGACCGATTTGATAACATCCGACCATACAAATCGAAAAGTAAGCGTGATTTCAAGGAGCTTCTTGCCGTTTTATGTATTCATAATTTGGGAATTCTTTATCGTCTAACCACAAAATTTTAAATTAAAAGGAACAGTGGAGTTTATTAATATTTATAATCATTCAGATTAAAAAAACTACTCTTGAACCAAATTTTAAAGAATTATGTGGATGTACGCCAATCTAAAGGTAACATTAAAAACAAGGTTTTGGTCAAGAGTTTTGAATGCATTCTACAACAAAATATCACACTATAAAATGGCAATTCACATGTCATTATTTTATTTTTAAATGTAAAATTTGAAATATTTGCAATTGCTAAGTTTTTGAGCATTACACACATCCGATACTCTGAACTTTGATGGATTCATTGTGAAGAATCCCGAAGACAAGAAACCAAAACTGTGGACCGAACTGTTATGTTTAGGGTTTCTGGGACATGCAAAACACCTTGAATAGGTCCCCTATCTTTGAAATACCCTAGTTATATTGTCGTTAGTTCAAACGGAAGTTATCTGATTGTAAAAAAGCTTATTTTTTGTAATGTGTGTATCTTTTCATATCACAAAGCATAGAAGGAAACACCTGCAATATTGTGTACATAAGTGATAATAATTAAGGGTACATGTTTATTTCATACTCTCTGGGTTCCCTAAAAAGCGAGCGAAGTACCAGAATTTACGCCCGTACATTTGTAATCATACGTTTTCTGTTTCAAATTAATTTTCAAGACAAAAATCTTAAGCACAATTTTAATTTTTCTCAAGTACAATTCAATTATGCCTTTATTCAGGATCGGGCCAACAAATATCTACTAGCGGGTGCGAAGACCGAAAACTCTGTCCATTTTGTGGGCTTTTCGAAGAGGCTGTGATCGGGAGCAAATGTGTTTCTTCAAAACTTTTGGCTTCAAATATAAGTGTATAAATCCAAGGCATCAGTTGTTGCAAAATATACCTTCAATTTTGCGCCCTAGACAATTTACAAAATCGTACATAATATTCATTCACATGTTATGAAAGTTATTATACGGTTCATGAAAGTGTAATGTACTTTTGAGAAATCAGAAATAAAAGGGTTAGAATATATTCAAATTCATCCACATTCTCAAAAGAATCTGTAGACTAACACTCAAAATACTATTTATTTGAATGTTTTCGAAAAACTGACTACAAATAAAACTCTTACCTTGTTGGCAATATGGCAATGTTCCTGGTGTATTGCAGCCTTGTAGTCGCAATGACAGAATGAGGAAGTGAGCTCTTAGTAGAAGGAATAATTCCAGCGCAAGAGCTGCTTAAACACTTATTATTTCCAATGGCTGGGTTGATGTTACAGCAATATGAACAAGTATGCATGTGAGTGTTGAGACAAACTTGTGGGAAAATTGGAAACTTTCAGAAGAAAGTGGATGAGACATAAATCATCATAAATGTCTTTGGTGTATGGAAAAAATACACATGTTTGCAAAAGCGTATTTATTAAATGGTATCTGGTTTAAAATGCACATTCCAGATTGCTAGATTTTTAATTCTAGAAAGTGACTTAAGGAACTTTCCTCTTAGAACACATATTCATTTTCTGTATTAATTCGAAAAGCAACTAAAGACTTAGTACATCGACAGATCGACGTGGAATAATTACGTAAGATAAAAGGGGACCCATGAAGAAAATGACTTATGTTTCGAGCTGTGTCCCTCCCCTTTGGTAGAATAAAGCGTCACGTCAGTCTTTTTCTAACCAGTCTGGAAGCATGCCTATTAATATGAACATTTAAAACACATAAGAATATTGAAGTCATGCAGCCATATTATTCAGATGCTGCGATAAAATGTCATAGTCTTTAATTGATTTACTTGAAATACCAAAATCATTGTGCTGAAAAATATTCGAATTTTCAAAATGGCTGTTTCCTGCCTAAAAGCATAGCTCTTTTGTATATTATTTCTAATATTTCGAAAACGGCGTGGTGAACATAATAAATGGGAGTGAAAAGTTTTAGCCATGACAGTATTGAAGGAATTTTCATGATTTTAAGTTTCCCCAAGCAAAGATATTTTTCCCAGAGGTATTCAAATTTGAAATTTGTAACATTGCATAAGGCTTTAACGTTAGAATAGCAAAGGATTATTGGGAATATAATACAACGGCGGCTTCCATATAGCAAAATGTCCCTATTTTTAGGAACATTTATGTTCCCATTAATAGGTATACTGCCGGACTGCTAACGCCATAGTTCTGTAATTAGAGTGTGCATTATATGTTTTTCAGGATTTGGATTTAGTTCCTGGAACGTTAAACAGCAGAAAACGTGGGTTAATTGCCATGTGACTTTAATGAAAAACGAGAACAATTTTAATTGCTGCATTTAAACTTACTCAGATCAAATTTCATAATATCTGACTTAAAACCAATTACTCTTATTTTGCGACATCAGCGTATACAGAACTACATAGTATACCTAAATGAGATCAATAACATTCGGCGTTGGTTTCAGTTGCACGCACAAGTTATGATCATCGATAAGTGTTAGAAATTGGTTATATACTCAATGTAAGACCTACTTGAAAATAATGCAAATTCAATGTATTTGAATACAGATATATGAAAAAAGCATATGGGATTGCAATATATATATATATATATATATATATATATATATATATATATATATATATATATATATATATATATATATATATATATATATATATATATATATATATATATATATATATATATATATATGTATATATATATATATATAATATATATATATATATATATATATATATATATATATATATATATATATATATATATATATATATATATATATATATATATATATATTTATATATATATATATATTTATATATATATATATATATATATATATATATATATATATATATATATATTATATATATATATATATATATATATATATATATATATATATATATATATATATATATATATATATATATATATATATATATATATATATATATATATATATATATATATATATATACATATATATATATATATATATATATATATATATATATATATATATATATATATATATATATATATATATATAAGTATGCTTAAAATTCTAAAAGGTGCTGTGGCTCAGTAGTTAAGAAGTCATGCTCGTATTCGAGAGGTACCAAGTTCGGTTACCGAGTTGCATTGTGTCCTTGAGCAAGACACTTGACTGCACTTTCTTCAGTCCACTTAGCTGTAAAATGAACTGCTGGGGAGTTAATCTGCGATGGACTGGCGTCCCGTCCAGGGGGGAGTCACGTACTCTTATCCGCTTGCGCCATGGAACTTGAAACCGGGGATAAGCACCGGCCCAATGAGTCTAATGGCTCGGATGGATTAAGCTTTTTTATACTTAAAATCTAAATGGATCATGTAAGGATGCTTTAGCTGACGTCATGAGGTCACCTGACTTTGTTTACATCGCCATTTTGTAGGACAGACTGCCGTCTGCAGTACACTGTACACATACATTTTTATGTTGTTATATAAGATTACTTTTGTAAGTAGTATGTCGAAATATTGCTGTGCGTTGATTGCACTAACTAATAGACGTGTTTAGAATCAACTGATCCACTTAAGATTACTTGAAGTACTAGTAGGGTAATTTTTCGTTTAAAATAACATTTTAGAATCAAAAAATTAATTCCTCTGCCCAGTTCATTTGAACCAGCGCGTGTTTATATGCCCGGCACGTGTTTTACATGCCCAGCGCGTGTTTTCATCACCAGCGCGTGCTAGCGCGTGTTTTAGATCGAGTTTGTTTGTTTTACGTGTGAATAATGAGCTTACACCTCAATACAATGCTGTTGCAATATCATGCAACATCACCGAAACAATAATTTTTTACTTCTGATGGCTACCAACTTCTCTCCTTACCTTGTAAATACAACAAACTTAGTCATCGGTATTCAGGAGATTGTTTCCGAATCAAATCATGATATCATCGAGCAAAACTTATTACTAGAAATGTATCAAAAAACGTAATTTTCTGGAAGTTTTGGCTCCGTGGTCTTTTACAGTGAAATTCATGCGTTTAACTGAATTTTCTACGCTATGCATTGTCACGCTTAAGGCTGTTACACCGAACGCGACGCGGGGCGATTTTTATACAAAATTAATTAAAACAAAGGAAAAGAAACATTACGACCTCTTGTTTTCAGAGAAGGATCGTCATTGTATGGCTATTCAGATGATAATGAACAATATTAAAGCAAAATTCGCGTCGCGACAGAAAATCGCGCCCCACTAAAACGAATTTCTCCACAGTTTGAACAAGAAAGCATTTCTAACCAATTTTCCAGTATCATCAGAAAGCCTCATTTGTAAACTTCATCGTGTGTAAGCAAAATTTCAAAGCATCTTATAATATTTGTTTCCTGTATGATTATCTAAAAAATCGCTCGCCGCGATTATCGGTGTGTTACGGCCTTTACGCGACTGTACACAAGTTAGAGAAAAAGCAGCATGGGTGAGGAACTTTCACAAGCGTTTTTCACGAGCGTATATAAAGCGCAGGAATGTTATTGTACTGTTTGAGTGTTGCAATACCAGCGCGCATAACGCCATAGGCGCTATGCGCGTTTGTACGCGTCACGATATTAAGATATTCCAAATACTGCGCACGCTAATTGCGAGGCTATTTTTTTTTTTTTTTTTTTCATTACATTCATTTGAGGGCATTCCTTCATTCAAGAGTAAATTTTCCTAAATTGTTGGGAAATTTTGCCAAAATTTCAAATAAAGTTTATTAATATTCATTTTCATTAAAAAACATGTAACTGGGAAAGTGAAATCCTCCCAGTGTCAGATGTTTCAGTTGACGTCATGAGGTCACATGACTTTGTTTACATCGCCATTTTGTAGGCAAGACTGCCGTCTGCTGTACACTTACCTACGTTTGCAGGTTGCCAAAGTGACAATGCTAATCAAAAATAATTATCAAACAACACTTAAAAAAAAAAAAATCTTCAGAAAATCTTGTTAAAACGCGACTGCCTAAGGGTAAAACATAATACGAAGTCACCACTTTTCTTCAGATTTCTCGAAAAGCGCACGGTGAAAAGATAATTCATATACCATTATTTTAAATTTTGAAGAACAATTTGAATCCTTCGCAGTGGTTGAGTTCCCTTACTCGAAATGTGTCTGATTCCTATGTTATTCCTATACAAACTTTGAATTTGGATAGATGCATTGTGGGAAATTTCTGTAAAGAATCCCCCAATCGGGAGAATAAAATTGATCTCCTAATTGGG
>JAIGNY010003436.1:0-19208 GCA_020152595.1 Chiridota heheva
AAACCTTGGTAGGGATTTGTAAATATATTTTTGTTGCCCTAGAATGGCTTAAAATTAACAATTTAAGTAACGAAAAGGAGACGATTATAAATTCTCATGTTAAAACCATGGTTACCATTTTTAAAAGGTAGAAGGTAAATGCATGGTCTAAGAATTTCTAGTTCGATGTCCCAAAATGGCTTAAAATCAACACAAAATTACAAAATGTAAATGAAAAATCGTAGGATTCTGGGAGAATCACGGGTAGGAATCCGTATGGTGCCCCTTGAAAAGGGGTCCATAGGAGAAGCCCCGGAAACTCTGGAAATGTTGTCCTTGATGCCACAAAATGGCTGAATATTAACACTAAAGTTCCATTAATGTAAATAAAAAATCACGAGGTTCTGAGGCGAGTCAAAGGTATAATTTCAAAAAGCGGGGCCACTTGAAAGGGGTCTAGGGGGAGAGGCTTTGATGCCCCAAAATGGGGTAGAATCAAGACAAACTGACACAATTCGGAAAATATAATTGATGAAATGACATGAAGGAAGACCATTTGAAATTCTTTGATTAACTGATTAAACAAAATCGACTCACATAAGAATTAAACCTCTGAAGATTTCTTATCTTTGATGCTCCAAAATGGCTCAAAATCAACACAGAGTTAGACAATTTAATTGATAATAAGAAAACAATTTTACATTCTTCTTTCTGCATGTCATACAGTTAGAATTAATTCTGATAAGCATTACAGCCCTGAGCTTCTAAACAGGCATGCAGAGGAAAAATTTCTTCCCGAAATGCAGGCAAAATTGTGCAGACGATCAAGAGTGAAGGCTTAGTCTGATGATTCCATTTTTTGCCCCAAAATTGCTTACAATTAACAAAAATAAAAACAAAAATTGATGAAAAGAAGACAATTTTAAATTTTAAAGTTACAATCTACTTTGATGAGCATTTGGGTCACCATTTCGAAACAGGCAGCGGAGGAGTTACCTGTGGAAAATGAGAAAATTCGTCCAAAATTGTTGGGATCATTGACGCAGCTCTGGAGGGGTCTACGGGAGAGGAGGAGGGGGGGGGGAGCGGGGATGTAGTTTGTGATGCGCAAATGATCATCGGGACTTTAAAGGGCCATGAAGATAACAAAACAAAGATGACATTATCCATAGCATTTTCAAAAATAGTTTGTTTTATATAAAATTAATAATCATAATAATTTTTCGGCAATTTCTTTTCAATACTGGGCCATAATATTTCCGTGGAGAATAATCAAAATGTAATTGCCTGATCGTGGAAAAAGGTATCCCCGTCTCCCCCAAGACACCATCCGCAACATTCCGTGCTTGATAATTAAGTCATGGTCACATGTAATGAATGGGTATCTTGGTCTCCCTAGGGATTCCATCCGCAATATTCCCTGCATGATAATTACGTCACGATCACACAGAATGGATGGGTATCTCGGTCTCCCCCCCTCCCCTCCCAAAAAAAAACAAAAAAAACACACACACTCAACAATTACATGATAATTACGTCACGGTCACATAGAATGAATGGGGTCTCGGTTTCCCCACGGGACTCCACCCTCAACATTCCGTGCATGATAATTACGTCACGGTCACAAAGAATGGATGAGTATCTCGTTCTCTCTCCTCCCCCTTCCCAGGACTTTACCCTCAATATTCAGATCATGATCATTATGTTACGGTCACACTGCATGGATTGGTATCTCATTAATCCCGTGGGACTCCATCCGCAACATTCCGTACATGATAATTACGTCACAGTCACAATGAATGGGTGGGTATCTAGGTCTCCCCACGAGACTCCACCCTCAACATTCCGTGCATGATATTAACATCATGGTCACACGGATAGATGTGCATCTTGGTCTCCGGGACTCCACTCTCAACTTTTCGTAGATGATGATTACGTCAAGGTCACATGGAATAGACGGGCATCTCAGTCTCCCCCTCCCCACTACCCCCAAGGGGTCACCAGTCCTCAACATTCCGTACATGATGACTATACGTCACCGCCCACACGGAATGGATGGGTATCTTGATCTACCCCCGTGAGTCCACCCGCAACAGTCCGTGCATGATAATTACGTCACAAATATTCCCTTTGATTTCATTTGGCCTAAATTTCTGTCTAACTTAGTCCAGTGCGCCATTTACTATCTCTCGAAATGGTTTAGCCATTCCAGTGCATCCAAGGAACCCCCTCTTTAGTGTATTGTTGCTGGGGGTGGGGGTATACTGGCAAGTTCGTGAACGCATTGGAAGAATTAGATATGATTACATCCATATGTATCTTAACTATGAATAATAAACTTTTGAGGTCTAGTAGGCTCTATAGACTATCTGCACTCTATTAGTGTTTGGGTAGGTTCCCCTTCCGACCCAAAGATTAAGTTACGTTCCTAAATATTCTTTTTCATGTTTCAATGCCTTCACCGAACTGCGCATTTATCGGTTTAGCATGACACTTCCTGGTTCAAAAATCAGATCGTTGCGTCTATCTTGAAAATTGTGTAGGCCTATTATATAGGCTATATATGAATTTTGGCTAACATTTGCAGAATGTCATATTTATTATTTATAGTAGCAGTAAATTATATTTTATTCTCTTACCTTTCTATCCCTCTGCAAAATTCACACTAATAAGCATATTCCACTCACTCATTAAAACATAATACTTAATCTGCTAATACTACGTGTCGTCCTGTTGCAGTGAGAAAATCGTATGTTAGTCTTCAGGTACGTCTATGCGTGTAGTTCTAGAGGGAAGCGTCCACAATGTTGTTCAAATGTCGAATATGAATCATATTTTGCAAAGTGACATTGGGTCAACAGAAGGGCAGCATAGGTGTAATGCTTTATTTTACATGCAATGATCAGTTGTATGCAATGGAGACATATTAAAGTACATTGGAGTTGGAATTTGACACAAAACACTATGCAACTTAATTCCCGGAACATAGGTACTAGCCTTTAAGGCTTCCGAGGCTTGGATGGACTGCAAATACCCATTTTTACCTCGACGATAGATGCACAGCAGTTACAGCCCATGGATATTTAACAAAATAAAGCGCGAAGAAAGGACGTTCATTCTCCCCACTAAGCATGGGGAGGAGCCCTTTGGCAAAAGGTCCCCACAGAGAAGGCTGGCAGAACCATTAGTAGAAGTTTCGGGATCCCCTTCCCCAAGCTCAACATTTGTACCAATATGCGGTTCCCGCGAGCATGATCCAAACATATACAAGCACATATTATGGGGCATGGTCTATGTATACATGTAGGTAGGATCTACCCTTGGAAATATTGGCACTGACACGAACTATGTGAATGGGAGCTAGGCAATCATTGGACCACCAGAGCATATTCCCTTCCATTATTTGATGGGGAAGGAATAAATGTATCATAGGCGGGATTCGTGGCTGTCGCCACGGTCTAGTGGACGGAGAGGAAAGGGAGGGGGAGTTGGAGGGGTGCGCGGAAAACGGCATAACAAGAGGTGTGTGACTCCCCTCCCCACCATTAAATCGGTCTGCCGGCAAATTGATACCGGTTGAGGTTCAAAAGGCAAAAATACTATCAAATCAAATTTAATCATTGTGACATCGGCAAATGCCGACCCAATCAAAAACCTTCAAATTTTTAAGCTTTTATATTTAAAGAAGCAAAACAAATATTATCAAATCGTAGTGTTCTTTTGTATGCCCTCTGTATACTCTTCATTATTTTAAGCCATTTCGAGCATCAAATTCAAGGAATCTTTAGAGCTTCCGGCGGTTTTGGCGCTGGCCCCCTGATTATCTCCCAGGGCTTCGCCCCTAATTGATTTTGATTTGAAAAATATATATATTTTCATCAATTGAAATGCACGGTCCACAGGCCATAAACTTCATTAAAAAAATAAAAATAATAATTTTAGAGTCAATTGAGGCATCAAATTCACAAAATCTTCAGAGTTTCCGGATTTCTCCTCCTGGTCCCTACCTGATTTTTGCCGCTGATTGATTGTTACTTTAAAAAAAATCTATATTCTTTTAATCAATTGAACTGTCGACTCGCATGTCCTCGTGTAAACTTCATTGAAATTGTTGCCGAACTTTAAGCCATTTTTGGGCATCGAAATAACAGAAGTTTTGGATTTTCCGAGGATATCGCCCCGTGGACCCCTTCCAGGGCTAGACCCCTACCAGGGCTGGACACCTACCAGGGCTGCACCCACACCAGGGCTGCACCCCTACCAGGGCTGGACCCCTACCAGGGCTGTACCCCTACCAGGGCTGCACCCCTACCAGGGCTGCACCCCTACCAGGGACGGACCCTACCAGGGCTGGACCCCTACCAGGGCTGGACCCCTACCAGGGCTGCACCCCTACCAGGGCTGCACCCCTACCAGGGCTGCACCCCTACCAGGGCTGCACCCCTACCAGGGCTGCACCCCTACCGGGCTGCATCCCTACCAGGGCTGGACCCTACCAGGGCTGGACCCTACTAGGGCTGGACCCCTACCAGGGCTGGACCCCTACCAGGGCTGGACCCTTATCAGGCTGCACCCCTACCAGAGCTGCACCCATACCAGGGCTGCACCCCCACTAGGGCTGCACCCCTACCAGGGCTACACCCCTACCAGGGCTTTGCCACTGATTGATTTTGATTTAAAAAAAAAAATCATTACTTGAACAGTTGAAAATGCTTGTGTCCACATGTAAACTTTATTTAAATTTTGCTATTATTGTTTAAAGGAAAGGCATGGTCCCATCAATAAATTAGGAGGTGAACGCCGCCAAACTATTAACGTCACTTTCGGTTTTCAATCATCCTTATTGATTGCGAGATATCTAAGATATTATCGATAAACACATGTAGGTCCCTATGTTCTGTACGGCGAATGTGTGATCGATAGCAACGCAGATTTCTCGCGATCGATAAGGAAAATTGAAAACCGGAAGTGACGTTTCCTGCACGGCGGCGTTCACTGCTGATCGTACTCATGGGACGATGCCTTTCTATTAAAGCTATTGAGGGCATCAAAGTCACATAATCTTCAGAGCTCCCAGAGCTTCACCCGCTGGATCCCTATACCAGAGCTTCGCCCATCATTGATTTTAACTTTAAAATATTTTTAAAAAGTCATGCTTTTCATCACATGAACTCTCGAAACTACCCCTAACTAATAGTTTCAAATTGAAAATAATAGGGCTACCGAATAATGTGACTACCATGGACCTATGTAACAACTGTTCCTTTATCTAATGCGGGTCTGAAGGCCTAATAGGCCCATAAAACAATGAGGGACGACTGAGAGATCAATTCGTACCCTAATTGCTCATTCCGCGTAAGCGGTGTAAAGGGCGCGGGTAGGACACTTTTCCGAACAGGGGCCCTATTTTTTCACTTAACCAGCATCAGTCGAGACAAGAACGAATTACAAGATAGTAGACCATGAAAAACCTCGCTTAGCCACCTAGACATGAAGAACCTCACTTAGCCACCTAGATATGGAGAACCTCGCTGAGCCACCTAGATATAAAAAAAAACCTCGCTGAGCCACCTAGATATGAAGAACCTCGCTGAGCCACCTAGATATGAAGAACCTCGCTGAGCCACCTAGATATGAAGAACCTCGCTTAGCCACCTAGATATGAAGAACCTCGCTTAGCCACCTAGATATGAAGAACCTCGCTTAGCCACCTAGATATGAAGAACCTCGCTTAGCCACCTAGATATAAAGAACCTCGCTGAGCCACCTAGATATGAAGAACCTCGCTGAGCCACCTAGATATGAAGAACCTCGCTTAGCCACCTAGATATGAAGAACCTCGCTTAGCCACCTAGATATGAAGAACCTCGCTTAACCACCTAGATATGAAGAACCTCGTTTAGCCACCTAGATATGAAGAACCTCGCTGAGCCACCTAGATATGAAGAACCTTCCTGAAGAAGCCACCTAGATATGAAGAATATGCCAACTAGATAGAAACCTCGCTGAGCCACCTAGATATGAAGAACCTCGCTTAGCCACCTAGATATGAAGAACCTCGTTGCTGAGCCACCTAGATATGAAGAACCTATGTTTGAGCCACCTAGATATGAAGAACCTCGTTTAGCCACCTAGATATGAAGAACCTCGCTGAGCCACCTAGATATGAAGAACCTCGCTTAGCCACCTAGATATGAAGAACCTCGCTGAGCCACCTAGATATGAAGAACCTCGCTGAGCCACCTAGATATGAAGAACCTCGCTGAGCCACCTAGATATGAAGAACCTCGCTTAGCCACCTAGATATGAAGAACCTCGCTGAGCCACCTAGATATGAAGAACCTCGCTGAGCCACCTAGATATGAAGAACCTAGATATGAAAGAAGCCAGCCCTAGATATGAAGAACCTCGCTAATCCACCTATATATGAAGAACCTCGCTGGGCCACCTATAAATGAAGAACCTCGCTGAGCCACCTAGATATGAAGAACCTCGTTGAGCCACCTAGATATGAAGAACCTCGCTTAGCTACCTAGATATGAAGAACCTCGTTTAGCCACCTAGATATGAAGAACCTCGCTTAGCCACCTAGATATGAAGAATCTTGCTTGGCTACCTATATATGAAGAACCTCGCTTAGCTACCTATATATGAAGAACCTCGCTGAGCCACCTAGATATGAAGAACCTCGCTGAGCCACCTAGACATGAAGAACCTCGCTTAGCCACCTAGATATGAAGAACCTCGCTGAGCCACCTAGATATGAAGAACCTCGCTGAGCCACCTAGATATGAAGAACCTCGCTTAGCCACCTAGATATGAAGAACCTCGCTGAGCCACCTATAAATGAAGAACCTCGCTTAGCCACCTAGATATGAAGAACCTCGCTGAGCCACCTAGATATGAAGAAGAAGCCACCTAGATATGAAGAACCTCGCTTAGCCACCTAGATATGAAGAACCTCGCTGAGCCACCTAGATATGAAGAACCTCGCTTAGCCACCTAGATATGAAGAACTTTGCTGAGCCACCTAGATATGAAGAACCTCGCTGAGTCACCTAGATATGAAGAACCTCGCTTAGCTACCTAGATATGAAAAACCTCGCTTAGCCATTTAGATATGAAGAACCTCGATGAGCCACCTAGATATGAAGGGGCGCTCTTTAGAGACGAGCGAACTTAAAAACTGGTCTATTTACCGTATGCACGCTGTATGCAGCAATATACTATAAAAATATAAAAATATTTGGAGATAATTATCTATGGTAGGCGGGTTTTTTGTGGTCGACAACCATGTGCACATAGTAATCCTCACATACACACGTGGTAGTGTGATAACTAGCTATGTACGTTAGGCTTTCGGTCTGTTAAAGATGTTTCTTAGAGGTGGGTGGTTTTCAATGATTTAATGCGTAACGAAGGATATATGTGCACCTCTGAGACTTCAAATAGGGTTATCTGGTGGTCTTCACTAAACAATATTTTTTACCCGCATTAATTGTGACTTTTCTTGTATTAAATAATGGTCTTTTATTATCGTTATTCTGATCTAAGAAGGATTTGATCATAAATAAAGTATTTGTTGATGGATTTATGCGGGTAACCTAAAGTCGCTAGAATGTTAGATAATTAACAATATAGCGTTGGTCCGACACAGATACGACATATACTTCTTAAGATATTAAGGAAAACAACTTAATTACGACCCTAATTAAGAAACTAATTAAGAGTAATTAAAAGTTTTTAATTTGATTGCATATAAATTTGTGTGGTTGAATAGGTTTGTATTTGTTTGTTATTGTCAACATTGGAGGATTTTTAGCATCAGTTATGAGAAAATAGGGTGTGTAATGTGAGTGTCGATAACCCCTTAACCATTGGGACCAATCCGCGGGCTAAACCTGCAATTATGCCTGCTATACCTTCCCCTAGGGCGAACCAACAAACACAACATTAGCCATAATGATACACAAACGAAATCTTTTTTCAGTAATGAGCAAATACAAATTTTGATTACACACAGACAATCTCTTTCGCTTAAAATGCAAATCTAACACAGTTTCTCCTGCAATAAATTATATTCGATATCCTAGCCGGTCATACATTGCTATTTCTATGAAATTAATTGTCTGTGTATTTACATCTATATTTCTCACGGTATAAGGCTCAAAGCTGTCTACTTTCAAATGCATCAATAATGGGAGCAAATTACTCCCTATCATATTCGGTGTAACAATGTTAGCTTACACGTACAACTGGCGTATTCTAGGTGACACAAATGGTAAAATCAGCCACTGCCCATAATGTAGTGGTCTCAGACTCAGGTCGCCATGCACCGTTTTTAGGGCTATGATCTATTGACACTTCCTTCTTGCAAAACCAAAAATGTGACATATTCGCCCTTGAAACTCAAACTTAACTAATACAGAGGTAGGTTTCATTCGTATCGTCAGCACCTTCACTGATCAATTATATTCTTAACTGTGACAGATGACCTGTGTTTGCTGCCCACCGCTTCCCAACCCAAAACCACTTGCTTCCATTTGCGCAGGAGTATCGGGTTGTTTCAACTCCACTATTCTTTCGTCTATCGTATCGGGCTCGCCTATAGTTTCAATAAGGCTCAATTTCTTTACCGAACTTGTTAAAGCTCCATACACGCTATGAGAAAATGTAAAGTAGGCATTCTGTACCCTACAGTCCAACTCCCATCCAATTGCATTGGGTAGGGTGGTTTTTGTCGAAAAATATTTGATTGATTGTTTGGATAAACAAGATTCGGCTTACTACTAATTTGTCAATGAAACTTTCGCATCTTTGTGGCCATTTTGTTCTTATAAAATTTTACGTCTCCAAAATGGCAATAATTATTTTATTACAGTCGTGCGTTTTTTAAATGCAATAGTTATACCTTGATTCGTTTCTAAAGAAAAATCGATCAAACTTTTGCTGTTGTTATCCAGTGGCAAGTACTTAACATCTTTTGGGTTGTATACTACATCCCCCGTCTTATTTATAATCCCAGTGAATAATAACCTTTTCCTCTCACCATTCATCAAAACCGGTGCAATTATATTACAATAGACATGAATTTTGTCTAAACTTGTTGACCTATAAGCGCTGTCAGCTATTGTCAATGAGTTTCCATACTTAAATGATAATATTTCACCACTGCCGTACCCAAGATAAAATAATAAAGCTTCAGTTATTCCACTTTATGCCAATTGGATTTAAAGCCTGTTTTATATACCTTTTTACCCTCCACAGCATCTAAGACAAATTGGACTCGCAAACTGGCTACGTCGCCAGCCTTCATTCATAAAGCATTTCCCCATGCATGACTTCCTTTGTAATCTCTTGCAAAGGTGCAATGGGTGAAAACCGGGGAAACTGGCTCGTGTTCTCCAAACTTGTATTGTTGTATTTGACGAATTTACTAAAAATACGTCATTTGAAAAATATGATGCAATATTCCCAACTTCCCAATCCCCCGTGAACTTTAATGATTTATTTTATTTTATTTTATTGATTTATTATTATTATTATTATTATTATTATTATTATTTTTTTATTTTTTTTTTTTTTTTTTTGGGGGGGGGGGATGACCGTAAAATCATAGGTTGTATTTTCCGGGTACCGACCCATATCAGCAATACTTGGTACTACCCATGTGAAGTCCTGTTGAACCGCCATTTACAAAAATTTCACCACCGATCCACGAACTGAACTTATCCCCGTTTCCTAGCCACTTTACAAAATATTTTTATTTGCACCAACACTTTTCGTGCGTAACACTTTTTCAATTTTATACACTTCTGACTACTCTACCCTTTGTACCTCTTCTGGATAAAATATCTTTCTATGTCTTCCCCCTCGAGGTCCTTCAATTGATACATAACTTTATCATGATGCATCACAGTTGTTACCTCAAACACTTCCTGGGTCCAATTTTGATAATACCCCTTACCGAATATCCCTTCTTCTTTAAAGATACGAACTTTGTTCCCTTTTATTAATATGTGTGTAGGTTTTTCTTTTTTCATGTCACAATACAAACATTGCCATACTAAGTTTTGATTTGTCTGTTTACCTTTACAGGCGCCAAACCCATTGCCTTGTGATAACGAGAACTGTATGCCTTGTTCAACCAAATGTAAAATTTCTAACCATTTTGGTATACCTCTGTGTGAAATATTTCCATATAGTTGATTTCATTGCACGATTAAATCTTTCAACAATGCTCGTTTTTTGTTTGCTATAGGCGAAAACAATTTTACATTATGTTTGGATAAAAATGCTTTCACCTTTTTATTGTAAAATTATTTGCCTTTATTAGTCTGCAAATTTAAGGGTGTGTAACCTGCTCTGTGAAAAACTTTTTTCCCCGGTTGTACGTTTCACCGGTTCCACCCCTTTTTAGAAAATACATCAATCACGGATAAAATATAATTATAGCCTTTATTTTGTTTTGCGACTAATTGCATGTTTATTAAATCTGCTCGTGGTTGTTCCGCTTCCTCAAACACCGTCACTTTCCGCCGATTAAACTTCTAGCGTCTTGGCTTGTGAAGACTGTAATTTTCCCTTTAACCTCAACCACTTCAGAACATCCCCCTTCTTGGCCCCTTGGGTTTCTGTCTGACAACGTTCTCTTGTCCTGCGGAAAGTTTGTACCAATCTTGTAATCCGGCCTTTACGTTTGGAATCCGTTTCGTCATTTTCTGCTTTGATTATCACTTGTCTACTACAGCAAGCACAGTTACATTTAAGACGATGTAAAATGTTTGTTAAACTAACTGTGGGCAATCCTGCCATATTCTGTTTTTTATTCAAATTTTATGCACTTTTTCAAAAGTCCTGTTGATCTTGTTTCTTCTTCGTTAGTATCTGGTGCTTCGGTAAGTTCTTCCTGACTAAAATTGAGTTCGTCATCATCGTCTTTATATGGGATTGAATCAGCTCGCATCTCTGTCACCAACTCTCTGAATTCGCGATTTGGAATAACTGAAAACGGTACATCAGTGCTCGATAAAGCTGACACAAATTCGTTAATTCCTGGCGCCCGTCAAACTTCTCATTGGTGATGCAATTTGAGCTAATAAATCACTCAAACTCGATCCTTGATTTCTCTTCCGCCATAGATGAAAGTTCCTTTTTCATTAAAGTTATCACCCATTTCATTCCATATAGCGTGCAGAAAATTCCTTGCTTTTTCTTGCTCCTTTTTTGTTATCGATGCCGACAATCCTTTGGGAATCTTGTACAGTAACACTCTGTTGGTGGCAATTCACGGTCGGTGTGGGTCGGAAAGGGGTGTTTGAGCGTTGCGCCGCTATGCGGTTGAATCTTTTATGTTCTTTCAAAACATTGCTGTTTTTTTCATCCTCATACAAAGTACTGTCATCCATAATTTGTTTGATTTCTTCTTCAAGATTAAACACCAGTTTGTTTTCTAACATGAGTTGTTCATAATTCCTTTACATTGCCACATATTTTTCTATAGAACATTTCATTTTCGTTTGTGTTTTGAATTTTGTTTCTTTTTAGTAGAAGTCTCTTTTTCAAACAGAAATGCTGGTATGCCAGCCAACGGCACAATTGTTTGCAAAACCGGTTTAATCGCACGCTGATAGAAGTTACCTGCAAAACTGGTTTAATCGCACGCTGATAGAAGTTACCGCCACCTCATTGGTTTCGCCCCTTAACAACGTTTTTTCACAAAAGCTTCCTTCTTCACGGCCTGCGGGATAGATTTATGAGCCAACACTTGCAAAATCTTAGAATAAGGACGCATACACGCTTTCTGTTTTTCGGACGTAGGCACTGTTCCTTTATTGATGTTGAAGGCAATCTCGCCAAGTATTTGATAGAAGGCTGGTGATACATTTGTACAAATTTTACAACAATCTTTACTCTTCAAATTTGAGTTACACAATGCAACTAAAACATCTCTTTTTTTACATTATCGAAATTATGCGATCCCTCCAGCATGTACACAACTGATTACAAATACAATCAAATCTTTCTTTGTATACATTTTCAAATTTCAAAACTTGTTTGCACATTTTCAAACAACATCGGTACGCAATCATAAGTTATCAGACGTACCGGGATTTAATGTGATACATAAACAATCAAACGTTTTAGACGTTGCTTTTTCGTAAACTTTTAAGAAACTGTCTCCTTTTTTCTTACCGAAGTACATTTGTTTAGCCATTGTGTTGATCACACTCATATCTGCGGGGTTTCTAAATATTGACATGTAATGTGAATTTTGCCGTAACTCTCTTCCACCTTTGAAAAATAAATTTTGGACAATTAAAATCACCGATACATTTGCATGGTGACTGCCACGTGTAAATAATTTGGTAACTACTTCGCCCCCTTTCTGACCCATTTTCGACATCAAATCATCAATGACGTCACATTATGTTGAGTTGTGTCAATCCTATCCCAAAATCTGAATGGGGTAAACCTTCCACAAATTCATACTTGGAACTGTATTGTATTTTTTCTGCCAAATCCCATAAAACCAATATACCTCTGAAACCGCTGGCTTGATGTAATCTTCACTTAACGCTTTCATTACATGAAATGTTTTACCGCTGCCTGTAGGGCCGGCAACTATCCATGTGAAAGGTGCTTGTAATCGTGCATCTATAAATTCCATGACTGATAATGATAATAATTGACAAACTACACTTGTATATGAACAACTTGACACTACTTATATATTTCTTTATCTTATTCACAGTTAACATGGACAAATTAACCAGCTTCCAAATGAGCAGAGGATTATTTCTTATGCTAAACTACCAGCTTTATACAAGAACCGAAGGCTTGATTGGCAACCTGTACAACCATCATACCTACTTGTTGGAGAATGCCGAAGGGGGACTTTGTGTACGGCATAAACATTTCATTTGGATGCCTGGGAGACGAGTATCTCGAACGATTGCATCCCTCCCTAAATCATACCCTATACACATTCAGACCTCCCCCGCCACCTAACCACTCTTGCTCACCTCTCCCTCTTCCACCATCTTTAACTACATCTCCCCCTTTCAGTTTTACACGGTCAGCTTCACGAGTACCGAGGGTGTGACCGTTGGAAGAGATTGTTAAAGGGGCAGTGGATTATTTAGAACTACTATGTATACTAGGCATACAATTCCAACGTGAGAATACTGTAGCACATAGTCTGCACAACGTTTCAAACAGGGAATTTCCCTAAAGGTTCAAGTACGTCAATCCGGATATCAATGGCCGGCCGAATTGTCGGTGTTTTAGTATCGATTTGTACTGCAACATTTAACTTGCATTCTCTATACTGAACGTATACTGACTACACACAAGGTGGTAGGATATACTGGGTATATACAAGGTGTACGGGACAGGAGCAAGAACCAGGACAAGGACTAGCAAGGGGGATACGAGTCATGGACCAAGGACCAGGACCAGCATCAGGGGTTAAGGATTAGTAATCTGGTTCTTCTTGGACCACGGCATTTATCTCTTTGGCCGAGGGCTGGGGATTGGTCGAGGGCGGAGACTAATCATGGGGATTGGCCGAGGTCAACGGGTAACAACAGATATCTCCCTCGTTATGTACGCTTAACAAGACCCCCTCCTACCCCCTCTCCTCTCCTAATCTCGGAAGATGACGAATGTTTTAAAAAGAGTTAATGTTGAAAACCTTTCTTTACCTTCTTAAACCGATTGTTTCTTACGTGATAACTTGTTTATGCGTAGTTCTTTGTCTGATTTCTCAACAAACCCCCAAGGTTTGGGGAATAATCTTGATAATACATTCTTTCATGATAAACAGGTTTGTACCCCTTAACAAACACTTTGGATACAACAGTCGTTGGACTTTTACGCCAAATCTTATGGTCATATGTACCTTTATCGCAAACTGTTCGGGTTTCTCCCGGAAATCCGAATGTGTACATTTCCACATTTCGTTTTCTGCACAGTTTACAGCTTTACGCAAAGTGGAAACATTACCCTTACAAAAAAACGACCACAGAATTGTACCAATTTCCACTTTTCTCCACCAAAACCTTCATAAAACAATGAAAATCGCCCTTGCTTTCCTACCTTTTTAACCCATATTTTACCATTTTATGACAACCATAAACATACATTACCAACGCTTTAATTTTTGACAACCATTTCCAATATTTTATGTGGTGGGTAGACTATAGTTTTCCACCTTTTCCTACCTTTATCAGATTTCCTAGAAAACTACCTTTTCCCACATCATGGTGGTGAAAGTTTTGGTTTTAATATGAGGCATGATCTTGGTTGTAAATGGTGGAATTTGTAGGTTTTATTAAACCTGCATTGACAACCGTATTGTGTATAACATAAATTGTTATTGTAAATCTGTATTATGCCCTTTAGTATTTGGTGGAACCTTTTGGGTATTTTCTATCTACATTATAAAGGTCTATAACATGAATTGTGATTGCAAATCTGTATTATGCCCTCTATTTGTGTAGTCTACGCAGTATCGATGATAGTGTAAAAACAATACATTCTGCCCTCTACTATGCAATACATATTGTTTATCTAGTCAAACATTTTCTTCATGTTTTAATAGATAATTTGAAAAAGGTTGTTTATTGTATGCATAATGCATGTAATAGTTATTATTTACACAGAGTTATGATTTAAAAGTCGAAAGTTTGCTTATTAAAAATGGATAAATTGTATGTAATCGCCACCAACAACACGCGACCTAGCGCTGAAAATCTCTCAAAACAATAACTGATCGTCAATATTTGTATGTCTTTTGGGAAAGGCTATTAAGGAAAAGTGTGTTAATTGATTGACAGTTTTAGCTCCGTGTTTTGTTTTGGTTTGGTTTACTCCGCAATTATATTGAGTTTCTCTTATAAAAGATGGGATGGTTTGTTAGTGGAAAGAAAGAAGTACTTTCTTGGTAGTACATAATTATCATATATATATATATATATATATATATATATATATATATATATATATATATATATATATATATATATATATATATATATATATATATATATATATATATATATATATATATATTTATATTTATATATATATATTATATTTATATTTATATATATATATATATATATATATATATATATATATATATATATATATATATATATATATATATATATATATATATATATATATATATATATATATATATTGCAAAATCTTAAAATAAGAACGCATACACTCTTTCTATTTTTCGGACGTAGGAACTGTTCCTTTATTGATGTTCAAGGAGATCTTGCCAAGTTTTTGATAGAAAGCTGGTAATACATTTGTATTACTCTTCAAATTTGAGTTACACAATCCAACTAAAACATCTCTGCACAACGTTTCAAACAGGGAATTTCCCTAAAGGTTCAAGCACCTCAATCCGGATATCAATGGCCGGCCGAATTGTCGGTGTTTTAGTTTCGAATTGTACTGCAACATTTAACTTGCATTCTCTATACTGAACGTATACTGGCTACACACAAGGTGGTAGGATATACTGGGTATATACAAGGTGTACGGGACAGGGGCAAGAACCAGGACAAGGACTAGCAATGGAGGATACGAGTCATGGACCAAGGACCAGGACCAGCATCAGGGGTTAAAGATTAGTAATCTGGTTCTTCTTGGACCACCGCATGTATCTCTTTGGCCGAGGGCTGGGGATTGGTCGAGGGTGGAGACTAATCATGGGGATTGGCCGAGGTCAACGGGTAACAACAGATATCTCCCTCGTTATGTACGCTTAACAAGACCCCCTCCTACCCCCTCTCCTCTCCTAATCTCGGGAGATGACGAATGTTAAAAAAATAAAATAAGTTAAAGTTGACAACTTTTCTTAAACCGATTGTTTCTTACGTGATAACTTGTTTATGCGTAGTTCTTTGTCTGATTTCTCAACAAACCCCAAGGTTTGGGGAATAATCTTGATAATACATTCTTTCATGATAAACAGGTTTGTACCCCTTAACAAACACTTTGGATACAACAGTCGTTGGACTTTTGCGCCAAATCTTATGGTCATATTGTACCTTTATAGTAAACTGTTCGGGTTTCTTCCCGGAAATCCGCATGTGTACATTTCCACATTTCGTTTTTTGCACACTTTACAGCTTTACGCAAAGCGGAAACATTACCCTTACAAAAAAACGACCACAGAGTTGTACCAATTTCCACTTTTCTCCACCAAAACCTTTACAAAACAATGAAAATCACCCTTGCTTTCCTACCTTTTTAACCCATATTTTACCATTTTATGACAACCATAAGCATACATTAACAACGCTTTCATTTTTGACAACCATTTCCAATATTTTATGTGATGGGTAGACTATAGTTTTCCACCTTTTCCTACTTTTATCAGATTTCCCTAGAAAACTACCTTTTTCCACATCATGGTGGTGAAAGTGTTGGTTTTATATGAGGCATGAACTTGGTTGTAAATGGTGGAATTTGTAGGTTTTACGAAACCTGCATTGACAACCGTATTGTCTATAACATATATTGTTATTGTAAATCTGTATTGTGCCCTTTAATATTTGCTGGACCTTTTTGGGTGTTTTTTTTCCATCTACATTATTAAGGTCTATAAGATGAATTGTGATTACAAATGTGTATTATGCCCTCTATTTTTGATAGACTATGTTAGTATCGACGATAGTGTTAAAACTATACATTCTGCCCTCTATTATGCAATACATATCGTACATCTAGTCAAACAGTTTCTTTATGTTTTAATAGATCATTTGAAAAAGGTTACTTATTGTATGCATAATGCATGTAATGGTTATCATTTACACAGAGTTGTGATTTAAATGCTGAAAGTTTGCTTATTAAAAATGGATCAAATGTATGTAACTGCCACCAACAACTGCGACCTAGCGCTGAAAATCTCTCAAATTCAATTTCAATTTATTGCTTCCAGTACAAATGTACATTTGTAAAAAGGATTAACATTTAATAACATACATATAATAAAGAAAATAAGAAAATAAGATTACATAAAACATATAGTTATGATATAAATGATAAATCTATAGATACAAAAAAAAAAATATAATATAATATATATATATATATATATATATATAAGACATAACCTGGTAAAATGAGTTAAAGGATTAAAAAAGAATTAAAGAAGTGACCGTAGCTGTCCATTTTGTATATAAAGAGCTGCCTGGTAGATAAAAGAATGTTTGTACAGTTGTATTCTGAATTTTGGCACTATGTTTGGATTGCGAACATTTCTATTGGTTTTGGCAAGAAGGCTTTGTAAAACATTATGTAATGGATGACTTTCAGTTAAATTTATTTTTCTTGCTATTGCACTAAAATCTGATTTGGCTCTGTCGTTGAGAATACAAATAAGGGTAAAAAAGTCCAAGTTAAAAATCTTTGACGTATATCTTAAAAATGTCTTAATTCTGTCTTTGTCTTTTTCTAGTAAGAGATGATACCAAACTGGTACGCCATAAAGGAGCTGGGATGTAATTACGGATTTAAAAAGATTCATTCTGGCATTAAAATTACAAAAAGATAAAATATACGATAAGCTTGACACAATATAGTAAACTTTACTTAGCATTTTTGATATGTGTGGGGTAAAAGATAGTTTGTCATCTATACAAACATCAAGGTAATCAGTTTTCGTACAATTGGCAACCTCAGATCCGTTGATAATTATGCGTTCAGACTTACACTGTGGAAGGCCCGTGTGTTTTACGTTTTTGTTTACAAAACACATTTCCTTTGATTTCTTTGGGTTCAGCAACAAGTTTTTATCATCACATTTGGATACGACATCATTGACAAAGGTTTGATACTCCATTTGGTCCCCAATTACAGATTTTTTGGCAATTTTGCATGAAATGCCAGTATCATCAGCATACTTAGTCATACAAATGTTCTCTCCCGACCGGATTTCATCTGTGTATATAGTGAAAAGTATTGCAGAGAGAGGGCCTCCCTGAGGTACACCCACATCTATTTTAGCTTTTTCTGATAATCCTTTGTCTAATCGTATTTGTTGGGTCCACCCTTCAAGAAATTAGGCTATCAGGTGGATAAGCCACGGATCTTTTACAAATTTAATTAAGTCCTTGAGTAGATAGTTTGGTAACACCGTGTTAAACGCACTTGAGAAATCAAGGAAAAGAACCGTTGATATAGTGGTTTCCTTGCAATTCAAATGAGTAACAATATCGTTAACCGCAACCAGTATAGCATCTACACATGAAACGCCCTTTTTATAGGCAAACTGATACGCATCACCTACTTCTTCAACTCTCTCCATCAAACGGGGCAATATAATTTTCTGAAGGCTGTTAAAAGCAATACTTGCTAAATCTATCGGCCTATAATCATTTGCAGTTTGAGGTGTCTTAATTTTGGGAATAGGGGCTGTTATGGCATTTTTCCACAGCAATGGTATTTGACTCTTGGAAATAGTTTCCTCAAAAATGTATGTGTATAAAGGGGCTAATTCGTCACTTAGAAACTTAAAGACCCACCAAGGAAGTTTATCAGATCCGCAGGCAACACCCTTTTTAACCTTTTGAACTGATTACATACAGATTCTACATTTAACTCAGTAATGCATGCATCTCCCGTGTATTCTGGCAAGGAAAAGTCAATGTCTTTGTTACGGGATTGATTAAAACGACCAAAATGTGTGTTCAGTTCATCCCCAAGAGTTTCATCAATACAAACTTTATTGTTTTCATCTGGGTTTGTAACAGATTTAATCAAGCTCCAAAAGAATTTAAATTAGCCTTTATGTGACCAAAGGTTTACGACCCGGACGAGAACACTACGACCTCAGACATAACATCTCGTACGGCCTTTGATAACCAGTTGTGGTGCACTTATTTATTGTCCTCTGAATCTTGTTTCTCAAGCCTTTGTTCCCTTCCTCTATCGCCTTTTGTTTGTCTTTTTCCAGTTGGGTAATTCTGCTATCCGGTGGAATGCGTTTTGTCATTTTCACAGGTGCCGACTTTTTGAGTGGTATACACTGTTTACTAACAAACTCGATGTAGCATGAAGTAATTTCTGTAAACTCATCAAGACTTTCCGATGATTCTTTAAACATATTCCAGTCGGTGATCTTAAGACATTCCTGCATTTTCATTATATTTTGGTCTGTTAAATCTTTTCCCGTTTTTTCCTTTTTCTAGGTTAAATTTACA
>JAIGNY010003442.1:0-25000 GCA_020152595.1 Chiridota heheva
AAACGTAAAATCTATTTAAAGAAAAAAGCTAACGTAAAACGAATAAAAGAAGACATGACTAAATTTAAACTGCAATATTATACTCAATTCAATTACTCCATTAATATTGATGAAAAATGAAATTTCTTTGAACAGAAAATTAAACCGATTATTGACAAAAACACGCCTCACGAATTCACCTCAACTAAACTAAATCTGCCCTGGTTCACCCGTATCCAACGCCGTCTCTGCAGGAAAAAACATAAACTGTTTAAAAAAGCTAAGACTAATCAACAAGCCAATGACTGCACTACCTATGAAAGCTTTAGGAAGGCTGTCCGTAAAAACCTTAAAGAAGCTAGAAACACCTTTATCTGTGATAAACTTAAAAACTTACTGAACGAAAACCCAAGCCTTGAAGCATTCTGGTCCTATATCAAAAGATTAAGAAGTAACTCTGTAGGTGTGTCTGATCTAATAAATAATGGTAAACTCTGCAGTGACAGTAAAACTAAAGCTAACATTATAAATGACCAGTTTTTCAGTGTTTTCACAGAAGAAAACACCTTTCCGAATCCCTGTAGCTAAACCACTGTCCAACAGCAAAATAAACCAACTTATAATTACCCCAGAGGGTGTCAAAAAGCAACTCCATAACCTAGACCCTAACAAAGCCTCAGGTCCTGACCAAATATCACCATGGTTTCTAAAAACACACGCTGAGACCTCTGATTTCTTTCAAACCTCTGTCGATAATGGTACTATCCCTAACAAGTGGAAAGAAGCAAACATATGTAGCGTTTAAAAAAAAAAGAGATAAACAAAACCCAGCTAATTACAGACCTATTTCACTCATCTGCGTTTGTAGTAAAATCCTTAAGCATATAATCCACTCACATGTGATGAAATTCCTTGATGCGCATAATATCTTAACTGATTTACATCATGGCTTCCGTGCAAAAAGATCGACTGAAACACAACTCCTCTTAACAATAAACTGTGATATCTCTAAACAAATTGACCAAAACAGTAATGTCTCTATGGCTAGTTGGGAAACTCTTCTTTAATTTTCGGGAAATCTCCTTGAATTTCCAGGAATTTTCTTCATTTTTAAGAAAATTACTTCAATATCCATGAAATTTTGGTCAATTTTTGTGTAATTACCTACACTTTTGGTGAAATTTCATTCATTTTTGTGAAATTTACTTTAATTTCCGGGATGAATATAATTCAATTTTCAGGAATTTTGTATCAATTTCGAGAAATTATAAGGAAATGTTGGCAATTACATGGAAATGATAATTTATCCCCCAACTGCATGGGAAACAAGCATGCAACCTGGACAAAGAAACCATTTAGGGAGACGGGTAAATATCACCCACCACCCAAGTGCCATTACCCACTAAGTAATATTACCCACCAAGTAACATACCTACCAAGTAACATAACTTCTTATTCCTTTGTCCTGGAAAATTTTCTTGAATTTCTTTCATTTTCAGGCATTTTTTTCGATGATGTTCAGCAATTTTTTTTCAATTTTTAGGAAAATTCCTTCATTTCGAGAAATAGTGCCAAATTTTACCAAAATTTCCAATAATTTTACCAAAATTCCCAATAATTCTACCAAGATTTCCAACCACGGAGAAAACATGCCCGAGAGGGTAAATTCTTACCAGGGAAAGTTACCCCTCCCTCAGCTTTTTACACCTCTCGATACAATCTTCTTCTTTTTTTTGATTCATTATCAAACGTTTCTTAGGACGTAAACCTTAGAGCGGCCCTCTTTGGTGTGGGCCCAATTATGTATTTCAGTGTTTGTCATACCCCACCGTGCCTCATTTGCGTTGCTAGTCTGCAAAGGGTTAAGCCATTTATTTTTCAGAATTTTTGTCCTAAGCATTCTTATTTTCCAACTTTCATGGCTAAACGAATAGCAGGAGGCCACCAGGAAACTCTGTATGTCATAGATGTCGTACTGCCGTATTTCAAAATAAGTGGAGGATGCATCAAAGATTCTGTGCCCCCAGTTTCAAATATATTCCGCTGCCTAGGCATTGATACCCTTCCAACGGGCTAACATGGCTTAAGTTTGATTATTTTCGAGCCTCAAAAGATTTAAAATGCACAAGGTTCGCCCCCACCGAGGCTTCGAAAAAGGAATTTTCTTTGGCTCACTAAAAGTAACTATCTGAATTCTGGTATCCTTAGAGAAATTGTTCACAGTCTATCAACTTGAATGAAGTTTTTGTGAATGTTAGAGAAGGATAATGTCATAAAGGTATACAAAAACTGATTAAAATTATTAAAGTTTTGGTCAACTTTGTTGAGACAAAAAATGTGGGTCCCCAAAAATCCAATATTTTGCTACGCCGCTATAATCATACCCTTTATTAAAATTAAGGTGAAAACGAATGATTTTCGGTGGCTGAAATTTAGGTCTAAAATTCAAAGAATAATTCTTTGAATTTCTGAATTTAAGAATTACACTACAGATTTTGAGTTGTCCTCTTTCATACACCACAACTTTTCCAAAATTATTCAAACTCTCATCAGCCATAACTCAAAACTGTATGTGCTGTTGACAGGTTGACATGATTTAACCCTTACTCTACCACGCGGCGATATTATCGCCGTTTTGGGTGCCCCGTCTTTGGCCCCGCCTCCCGAGCGCATTTTCAAAACAGTGCTGGTAGAGTAAGGGTTAATCAACCCGCGACATATGCGCCAACCCGAAAATATAGGCAGCATGATCCCGGTGGGCGGCCCAGCGGGTCCCGAGAGCGAAAGGGGCCCGACCTTTCTGCCTGGAAGACAGAGGACCCTTCAATAATCACGCCTTGATTAACCCTTACTCTACCACGCGGCGATATTATCGCCGTTTTGGGTGCCCCGTCTTTGGCCCCGCCTCCCGAGCGCATTTTCAAAACAGTGCTGGTAGAGTAAGGGTTAAGTTAAAGACGATTCGTGTATAATTTAAAACTTTTTTCTGGTGAAAACAAATATACTTATGGCATTTATCTACAACCCGGTTGTTTTGAACAGGAATACACCAAATCAAATCTAGTCAGCTTATCGGTTTACCTTTCAACCTAACAGCCCCCTGAGAGTATTGATTTGTAGAACAGACAGACCATTGTTGCCTGACCATTGTATATTCCATGTCCTCTAAACATCATAGATTTATCTTTTAATCATTCTATAGGTGGGCCATGTGGGTATCGACTAAGGTGGCACCCATTGATTTTTGGTCCTTTGAAGCAGGTCTTCTCCGTTCAATCAACTTGTAAACCGAAAACGAGAAATTCATCTTAATTTGGAACTAAGATTCTCTATCCACTTTCACAAATAAAATCTGATCGGTTTACCTTTCAACCTAACAGCCCCCTGAGAGTATTGATTTGTAGAACAGACAGACCATTGTTGCCTGACCATTGTATATTCCATGTCCTCTAAACATCATAGATTTATCTTTTTAATCATTCTATAGGTGGGCCATGTGGGTATCGACTAAGGTGGCACCCATTGATTTTTGGTCCTTTGAAGCAGGTCTTCTCCGTTCAATCAACTTGTAAACCGAAAACGAGAAATTCATCTTAATTTGGAACTAAGATTCTCTATCCACTTTCACAAATAAAATCTGAAAAATAAATAGATAAGAGCACATTCAAATATGATTTGAAACTCGGACGATTTCTTTTAATTAAATCCCATCTTATTTCGTAATTTACTTTCGAATTATCTAATCGATCGAATACGCGAAAAAGCGTCCCCTAAATTGATTGTTGTCCTTTCCAATTATGTTTCTGCTCACAAACAACAAATGTCGAGTCTGTCCGCATTCCGTCAAGCAAGCGAGCGTTCCGGGTTGCTATAGGAATACTCTAGCTATGTGGCCCTCGCGATATGGGACATATTTGTATATACAGTTGTCGATGGATTTGAACTAAAAAAAGACGATTTGTCTGACCTCCAGGCCGGTAAATTTGTCATGGTAGTTTACCAAGAGCTATTTCTTTTTCTCATAAGAACTAAAGAACGATTAAATGTAATTGAATAATAAAACGGAAGGTATTGGCCTATGTGTGCAGTAATATTTACGTGACGTCGTTCTCTGGATATGTTGGCATGATTAGACGGAACATGAAAAAGTTATGTTTTTATGCTTGCGCGTGTTTATGACGTAAGGAGATACATGTTGCACATCAAAGTGATATTGCAAATATTTCAGACAACTTGGAAGATTTAATTACTGATTTCAACCTATTACCAGGGATTTTTTCGTCATTTAAACACCGGTGAGGTCCGGTTTTTCCTTTTACAATACATTATATTGATTTTGATTTAGGAAAGGATTATTTTCTGTGGATTTTCTGTCAATTTAATCAAATATCTTCATAGGCCTATTATTGTTTACTTTCTCTACATTTTAACCAGGGAGATCTATAACTTTCTATTGGCAAATTGGTTTATCTTTCAGGAAGTCAATGATCTATAGTCAAATTAGCTCCATAGCTTTTATCGCAACAAAAGAAACACCTATTCTACTTTTGACTATTTGACCCGTCGTGCATTAAAGATACCTGGAAATTTGTGTATTGCTTGTGCCAGAACCAGGTAAACGATACTTTTATACATTCGGTCATATTTGTGACCAACAAACAGATAAGCAACGCTAATCTTGCATTTTATGATAAGTTTTGCAACCAATCAACTTTGCTCTTAGTCTTCTGGTCTTAACGACAAACCATTCCTCTGTTCCTCCCGTTGATGGACGTGAGCAATAGGCCTACTAACAATAAGCACCAGTGGCGTGGTGGCAGGGTAAAACTTCCCCCAGTGAAGCTTTGTGAGAGGGCGTTGAATGCTCACAGGGGCGCAAAAATTGTCCTGAGTTATTTTAAGATACTTTTTCTTCTCAACTTCTGCAATTTGCAACTTTATTCTTATATCTAAAACAATAAAATCTTTTTTGAACCTTAATTTAAGATAAATATTGTAGTCAATAGAATCCTACATTTGATCAGAAATGTATAATCATTTTAGTTAATTTATCAAGCAGTCAAGTGTAAAATTGACACGATTTTGAGCAATTTCTGATACCAAAGTCACGCCAAAAACTTGTAAGCTTCTCCCTTTCCAATTGGGCGCGCCTACCAGGACTTCGACCTTGGATTTAAAACAATAAGCAATCTTTTGCCATCAAAATCGCAAGAAATGCATGTGCAGGGCAATTTTGGGGCTTTGCTTCTACATTTGACACACTTTAAAGCACTTTTCTGCTATAACAAACACGAGAAACTTAGTGGTTCCACTGTTTCAGGGGCTACCAAAATCACCAAACATGCCAAAAGCGCAGGGTTTTGCCTTGGATTTGACATGAGTTTAAGCAACTTTCTGTTTTTAAAATCGCGAGGAACGTTTGCAGGACTTCCTCCCACAAAACGCTAAGCTTTGCCCCTGCATGCAGTTGGGCGTGCCTGTTAGAACATCGACCCTGGATTTGATACACTTTAAAGCAATTTTTGCTATCAAAATCATCAAACATGCCAAAAGCGCCGGACTTCGCCCTGGATTGCTGGATTTGACAGTTTGACAAGAATTTAAGCAATTTTCTGCCTACCAAAATTACGAGAACAGCAACTTGGCATAAACCCTGGATTTGACACAATATTAAGCAATATGTGCAGTCAAATTTATGTGAAACGCAGGGCTTCCGAGGGCTTCACCGCCTTGAGTTGAAACATCAAAATAACAAGAAATGTCCAAATGTAGGGCTTGGCTCCTTGAATTTTTGACACGATTTTAAGAAATGTTCTGCTGTTTTAAAATAATCGGCGATACAGGGCTTCCCGTTCTGCCAGTGGTCCCCACAACAGCTGCCTATTAAGGAAATCATGAATTTGCTCCGTCAACTCATCAATTCCCAGGGACCGCGGAGCAAATTTTTGAAGTGAGGGGGTGGAGGGGGTGGGGGTCTGAAGAAGTAAATGGCGAAGGCGCCATCACATACATAATACACCCTGTCAGCCTGTACACTAACTTCCAACCATATCTGCATATTGGTACATTATAGTGGTATGGCAGAGGCGCACCTCTCAGAAAGAAGGGGAGGGGGCGTGGGGAAAAGAATCCCCGGATTTCCCGGTCGAAAAATTCCCTTCAATATTCGGAAAATTTCGTTCATTTTCGGGCACTCCAATTTCGGTGAATTCATCCCTCTTTTCACGTAGTGACGAATGCCATTTTTGTAACGGCGAAAGCCAAAACTGAAATGTTTAATTCCGCATAGGCCTACTGACGAATGTTCCGAAAATTTTGAGCTTGATGAAATGAAAATTGATTAACGTATTATATAGCTTTATATATCATTGGAAAGAGAAAATGCTAATCTTTTAACAATTGTTCTTACAATAAAGATATTATAAGCAAAATTTTATTTCATGAAGTTTCAAAGACATTCGTCAGTATGCTAAAAGTGGGACAAATTATTTGAATTTTTGAGAAATTTTGTTCGTTTTTTATCAATTTCTGGGAAATTTTCATGCATTTTCAGACACTTTCCTTAAAATTTTGATGAATTGACAATTTTAGGAAAATTTCTTTAATTTTTGGCAATTTTCTTCGATATTTTGTCAGTTTTCGAAAAATTTGTTGACAAAGTTGACCATAATTTCAAATAATTTTACCAAATCTTCCTTTAATTTAACTTTAATTGCCGGGAAATTGTCTTCGATTATAAGAAAATTTCGTTCATTTTTAGCAAAATGTTCCTTCAATTTGACTCAGTTGTTTCAACCTTTTATTTTTGGTGCAAGCTTATGTTTATAATTTCCTAATTTTATGTGCCAACCGTGAAAATGAAATCCTCTCAGACCATATTATTATTATCATTTTCACAGCAAAAAAATGGAGGGGCGGGAGGCTAAACTTTTTCCCAAAGCCCCGTCTCCGCGGTCACTGATTCGATGAATTTACCTGTCATCTGAACGATGCATGCTAATTTAGATGAATATGCTCAACGTTTTACTCTAATGAGCATTTTCTTTTTTTGAGGGGGCACATAAACGCCCTTGCCCCCAGTAAAACATGACCCACCACGCCACTGATAAGCACTGATAAAGGCTTTCAAAAACTTCAGGAAACTGTTTATTGTGTTTATGGGAAGAAATATTGCAAAAAGGAAAGACATATTGGCCACAAAAATCGGCCTGAAGGAGGATATTCAATCATTGGTATAATTTTAGAATAAAAAAAAATAGCCTAAACATCAAAAGATTTTTATGATTTAGTTTTTGTTTTGTTTCTTAATCAGGAAGTAAACAGCTAGGATGGCTCAATTGGCGACTGGAAAATTTTCCGCCTCCACGCAGAGGAGTGGCGCAGATGTACGAGGCGGCGGTCCAGCTGGGGGGCGCCCACAAGTTCGTCTGGAGTGCACTTACAAAATGGCCCCAGATAAGAAGTTTTTACCGTATGAGGCAAAAAATGTAATCGAAGATGTATTTGAATCTGAGCTCAAATCTCAAAGTTACGACGCGAAAAAGAGTCAATTGTGGTGCTGCCAACTTGCTGATAAGATAAAGACTCAAGTCAAGGGTTTAGGATTTAACCGCTACAAAATCATCGCGCTAGTCACCATTGGATCTGTGGACCGGGGAGCTGTGTGCTGCGCAAGTCAATGCGTGTGGAATGATAAGTTTGACACGTACTGTGAACACACGTACAAGAATGGATCATTATATGCTGTTGGAACCGTTTACGGCATTTATCAAGAATAAACCAGTTATTGGATTGATTTGATAAAACAGTTCTGTTTATTCTTAATTTGTATGTCACTTTTTATTCCTTAGCCTTAATGTCATGTAACTGTAGAATGACGTGCATCTTAATGTCATGTAACTGTAGGATGACGTGCATCTTAATGTCATGTAACTGTAGGATGACGTGCATCTTAATGCCATGAAACTGTAGGATGACGTGAATCTTAATGTCATGTAACTGTAAGATGACGTGCATCTTAATGTCATGAAACTGTAGGATGACGTGCATCTTAATGTCATGTAACTGTAGGATGACGTGCATCTTAATGTCATGAAACAATAGGATGACGTGCATCTTAATGTCATGAAACTGTAGGATGACGTGAATCTTAATATCATGTAACTGTAGGATGACGCATCTTAATGTCATGAAACAATAGGATGACGTGCATCTTAATGTCATGAAACTGTAGGATGACGTGAATCTTAATGTCATGTAACTGTAGGATGACGCATCTTAATGTCATGAAACTGTAGGATGACGTAGTTGACGTACATCTTAATATAATGTAACTATAGGATGACGTGCATCTTAATGTCATGTTACTGTAGGATGACGTAGTTGACGTACATCTTAATATCATGTATCTGTAGGTTGACATCCATCTTAATGTCATGAAACTGTAGGATGACGCATTGTAATGTCATGAAACTGTAGGATGACGTAGTTGACGTACATCTTAATGTCATGTAATTATGAGATGGCGTGCATCTTAATGTCATGTAAGTGTAGGATGACGTGCATCTTAATGCCATGAAACTGTAGGATGACGTGCATCTTAATGTCATGTAACTGTAGGATGGCGTGCATCTTAATGTCATGAAACTGTAGGATGACGTGCATCTTAATGTCATGTAACTGTAGGATGACGCATCTTAATGTCATGAAACTGTAGGATGACGTAGTTGACGTACATCTAATATCATGTAAACATAGGATGACGTGCATCTTAATGTCATGTAACTGTAGGATGACATGCATCTTAATGTCATGAAACTGTAGGATGACGTACATCTTAATGCCATGTAACTGTAGGATGACGCATCTTAGTGTCATGAAACTGTAGGATGACGTAGGTTGACGTGCATCTTAATGTCATGTAACTGTAGGATGACGTGCATCTTAATGTCATGTAGCCGTAAGATGACGTGCATCTTAATGTCATGTAACTGTAGGATGACGTGCATCTTAATGTCATGAACCTGCAGGATGACGTAGTTGACGTACATCTTAATATCATGTAGGATGACGTGCATCTTAATGTCATGTAACTGTAGGATGACGCATCTTAAAGTCACGAAACTGTAGGATGACGTAGTTGACGTTTATCTTAATATCATGTAGGATGACGTGCATCTTAATGTCATGTAACTGTAGGATGACGCATCTTAATGCCATGAAACTGTAGGATGAAGTGCATCTTAATGTCGCGTAACTGTAGGATGACGTGCATCTTAATGTCATGAAACTGTAGGATGACGTGCATCTTACTCTCATGTAACTGTAGGATGACGCATCTTAATGTCATGAAGCTGTAGGATGACGTAGTCAACGTACATCTAATATCATGTAACTATAGGATGACGTGCATCTTAATGTCATGTAACTGTAGGATGACGTGCATCTTAATGTCATGAAACTGTAGGATGACGTGAATCTTAATGTCATGAAACTGTAGGATGACGTGAATCTTAATGTCATGAAACTATAGGATGACGTGCATCTTAATGTCATGTAACTGTAGGATGACGCATCTTAATGTCATGAAACTGTAGGATGACGTGCATCTTAATGTCATGAAACTGTAGGATGACGTACATCTTAATGTCATGTAACTGTAGGATGACGTGCATTTGTGCGTAAACTCATCAGTCATCACTGAGGTAATTCTTGTGTGGAGCTTCTTCTATATTTCCCCTCATACATCCCGCCCTACAGATTGCAGTCAATCGTCAGCTTTTCTGAGGTATAATTACCGTTCTAGCCGTCAAATAATACTACAGAGATCCACCCCGATGTGAGCATCGAGCCTTTGCACCACCAAGTTTGACGGTTTTAAATTTTCGATGGACTCGACTAAAATTTAACGATAATAATTTTCCACTTTGACTTTATCTACTTTGCTTATATACATTATGTGACGTGTAACATTGTAAGCGACCCGTTTTAGCTCAAATATTGTCGCTAAAAGCCTTGTGTGAAAATTTTGTTGTAAACTCGGTCTAGGAGTACTAGACCGAAATTGAGGCGCTCATTTTTGTGAATTTCATTATCCACACAAAAAAAAACCTGTATGCCTCCATAGCCCACAGACGACGTAAGTGCAAAGGTCATTTAGATATTCATATTAACCAGAAAATAGCTATACGGTTGGTTGCGTACTAGCATTGGACTTTGTGGGAATCCCCTACAAATACGCCCTCACTTTTCGGTCTAGCACTGCTTTAAACTGTCCAAGAGGACCATGCGAACGCCTCTTTTTACTTTTATGTGAAATATTTTTCTCTGGCATAAAATCCAACAGACTTGATAATTATTAGGGATTGGCTTCAAAATAAGTAACGGCAACAGAACTTGAATTTTAAGTGACATGTCAGTTTTTAAAGACGTCGGGGGTTAGAAACCTAACAAAATGGAGCAGCAAGAATGGCTTTATTGTGGTCTATTGCTTATGTGGAAAAAGTGACTTAATTCCAGTAAACCAATAAGGCGTATAGCGTTAAACAGCTAAGTGAAAGAGGTGTGGGTACAACTTTTTATATTTACCTGAAAGTCAGTCCGATGACTATAAATTGTTTGTAATCACTGAGAAGCGAGACTGCATGGGAGAATCGGTTAGGAGTCACATATACTAAACAAAAAAATAACGAATTAGGGGGCTCTGATTGAACAGCGATACTGTATGCAGTATATGGTTAATAATGTCAATCTTCCACCACAAATTATTGATATTAAAACAAAAAACTTACAAATAGAAATATATATATACATATATATATTTTTAATTCCATTATTATCTTCCCTGCATGTTTGACCAGTTAACACAAGTTGGAACGTGAAGAAATGTCGTAGAGAAATACATGTACGCTAAATCATTAAACGTGTTTTTAGATGCATAATATTGCTATTTGAAAATATTCTATAGGAAAAGAAGATTATGAGGACAACATACATTTACTGCGGCAAGTAACAAACAAAAATCAACGCACCATCACCGATGCGGGCACTGATGGCAAGTGTTATGAGCAAAAAAATGCACAGGGTCTAAGGAAATTGTATACATGTGCCAATTTGTACCTTTCCTGTTCTTTCGAAGGCGAATTTTGAAAGTCAATTTGAATTTCCTAAATTTTGGTGGAGCACCCCCAACATCACCCACTCACCCTCCTAAACACCCCTGGAGTGGCTCCAACGATGTTTGTCTAAACAAATGAATTTCGGTCTAACAATGACAATGGAGAGACACTTTGAGCCAACATGTTTTCTTATAGTCTTCTTTTTACGAGAATATGACAAGCTTCTACAAGCTGGGATTTAGCAAATCCCTTCTTGCAACCATAAATAATTCCTTATGGAAACCGTTTGAAATGTATGAGCGTATTGTTCGTGAGTTCATCGAACAAATATCATTTCCTGTTATGAAGATTCAAAATCAACTTTGACCTAAACTATCTACTGTCTTGGTCTGTTGGTGTACTTAAGTTTTTGTTTTTTTGTTTGACGTGATCATAAGCAGTATGAACTAGTTCGGCGGAGTTGACCTCTACTGATGAGTCATGAATTGGCAAACAACCGTCGACAACGCGTAGGAAGGGTCACATTTTGGGGAGGGGCGGGGAGGACAAGAAACTCCAACATTTCACTGGTAAATTCGGGAATCTTTAATTTCGGGAAAATTTTGTGAATTTTTGGATTTTTTTTTTCAATTTTTAAAAATTTTCAGAAAATTCCTCTCATTTTCTAGACACTTTCTTCATTTTTCGGGGAATATTGCCAAGTTTTACCATTTTTCTTAATTTACCAATTTCTTCGATTTCATGATAATAACTTCCCAATTTTCCCTCCCAAACGGAAAGAAAGATGGAACCGGTAATGCGAAAACCTCTCAAACGGAACTTTGTCTCCCCTGCCCCCTCCCTGTTTCTAGGCTGACAATCGGGGCAGATGATATAACTTCTCAAAACAAATTTTCTCAAAAAACAACGTGTTCTTTCAGTGCTATACTAATCTCATATTTGCATATAGTTTTCTAAGCGTGCCAAAGAATTATCTTATAGACCCGTTTTACAGTTTTAAGCCAGAAATATTTGTATTTTTAAAGAGGTACAATATGGGCTCAGTACTGTACACTATGGATTCATAATGTAATCTTGTGTGGCATTGATTCTATGCATGACCTTCGCTATGGTATATAAGCATAATGCTGTAAAAAGTGTCAATTGTTTGCAATCATTCAGATATACAACTTAATAAGAAAATTTAATCTTAGAAAGCATGTTTTGTTTACGTCATCAACTGTAGAAATAGTGTAGATCACTTATACTATACACTCTTAGAAGAAGAAAAAAAGCCTCTACTTAAAACCTTTTACGGTTCTATAGCTTGTCACTTATTTGAAACCCAATATGGTTCTTCAAGAAACCTTATATATGGGTTCCCTATGGAACATCAACGCCCCAAATCCAAGGTTCTCCGTGGAACCTTCTAAGGGTTCTATAGCTTGTCACGTATTTGGAACCCACTTAGGTTCTTCACGGAACCGTCTATAGGTTCCCCTTGGAACCTCAAAACCACAGGAAATACAGTCTGACAGTTCTCCGTGAAACCTTTGGGGGGCTTCTTTATGTATGTTCATATTCTTCATGTGTTTTATATTAAAAATTATGGGACTGAAACAATTTCCATCCATCATGTGTTAAGGCGTAGTACTTCTTCTAACCATAATTAAAGGAGTAATCCTGTGATTTTTCACACATATGATAGAGAACAAGTGAAGAAACAAATTGGTGAAAACCCCATGTTGATATCTTATTCCGTTTAGAGCCAAGATAATTCGTAAGTCTATGTACAGATGTAAGTTCAAAAAAAAATCATGTCATAAGCAGATCTGGGCAATATGTTCGAGTAAAGTGCATACTGAATAATTGAACAAAAAATTCCAATCATTTAGAAAGAGGTGATTTATCTTAAAAGAAATACGTAAAAATTGTCGTGAATGTAAAATTATTACAACACTTTACACTGCAAGATGACGTTTCAATACACTGGTGAAATCTTTGAACAGTTGAAGTGCAATAACTCCTCGGCAGAATAAAAGATCAACATAGCTTTTACCAGTGCGTGTTTTTTAAATTATAGTCCTCTATCACATAAATAAAGATTTCACGAGATTATTCCTTTCCATTCAAATTAAATCAATACTTGCACTTTCAATGTAGCGATATCCTTCGAGACTAATCTACTATGTCAGTGTATGTTGATAGTTAAGTGCGAAAGAGTTTACACTGATATCTCATTGAAAAATGTGCACCGCGCACAACCTCAACTCATTTATATATCTAATATCTGGACGTCTTGGCAGTAGGCATTTAATGTTCATTGATTGGCTGATATTCTAATCCTCGTAACATTGTTCATTGTACGTGGCATTAGGTGAAAAGTTTGTGTTAGAAATATGAAATCCGACAGAAGTTTTCTCCAAATTTGTAGATTATAATTTTTTCCTTGATATGGGATTTGGCTAAGATAATATTATATATTTCTGCAAGGTATCTATGTTAAGAATACGTTTGTTCTATTTTTGCTTTTTACGGGATCAAACATTTTATAGTCAATACTCGAAACTAATTTTTTTTGAAAATACTGCATTTTTATTATCACAAAATAATTATTTATCGAAAAAATTGTATATTTGAATTAGTATTTCAATTGTTTTCTTCGCTCTTAAGGTCTAAACATTCAAGAAATAATTTGTAAATTACGTCTGATGCTTTTCTGAAATTTATAGAAAATTGTAAAGAACCCTTTACAAACCGAAGGAAACCAGGTTCCACAATGAAACCTGACCAACTACTGCAGAAAGAATCCTTCTACCTCACACAGAACCTCAAGGTTCTGCGAAGAACCTCAGGGCTCCGCTGAGAACCTTGAAGAACCTTTTTTTTTCTAAGAGTGTACCTAAAACTTACCAGCTGCAGATTGAAAGAATTGGGATCATTTTGTGCATTTACAACAATTATTGTAGAGTCTGTTAACAATTGCATTTTACGAAAATAATCGGTTTAAGTATGAACATTTCAAGCTCTTTAAAAAGTTTTTGGTCCGTTTATCTAAAACTGAAAATGTGTGATTTCCACATTTTTCAAACCTGTAGCACATAAGTTGAAATGAAAGCATTAAGTAGTTTTTATTTGGTAATACCAGCTGGAAAAGCATGAAGATTCGCAGCCTTACATCAGCGATGTTCGGTTTTTCAACATGTTACAAAACCGAACATCTCAGGGCTATCAAAAATTTACTAGTAAAATTACTAGTAAATTAGATACCAGTAAAATTTCACCTATTAACCATGTATGCTCCTTTTAGTAAATGTTTACACTAATAACCATTTTCATCATTGTCAGATTGTATAATTCAATAAGCAAAGTGGTTAATAAAGTTAGAAATGATTTCTTATTGGGGATGGATACATGCTCGAAATGTAAAGCTTTTAATCAAATTTTGTTATTGTAATATGACACCAGACAATTTTTTAAAATGAAGTAAAAATAGATATTATACCCAAATCATTTTGAAGTTGAAATAACATGCATTTAATGTCCGTATTCAATCTATGATTTTATAAATCCGAAGTTGAAAGGTGGGATATACCCAAGGGCTCAAAATGTAAAGCTTTTAACCAAATTTTGTTATTTTAATATGACACCAGACAATTTTTAAAAATGAAGTGAAAATATATATTATACCCAAATCATTTTGAAGTTGAAATAAAATGCATTTAATGTCCGTATTCAATCTGTGATTTTTTAAATCTGAACTTGAAAGGTAGGATATACCCAGGGGCGGACTGGCAGGTTAAAACAGGTCGGGAAACACAAACCATGCCATTTTGCGGGATCTGTGTTTTTTTTTTTTGGGGGGGGGGGGGACAGATTTTTATATAGGCCACTTTCGGGCCAGGCCATCGGGAGAGTTTTAAATCTCCCGACGGCCAGTACGCCCCTGGATATATCTGGTACCGGCAGACCGGGAACTTCCTTTTTTATTTTCTGATCCTTTCTTATCATAACAGATAAAATAAACCAAAAAGAACCAAACTTCAACCCTCTTCCAGCAGGTACCTGACTTTTGGTGGTTTCCTTGAGATAAAGTGGTGTCGAACTATACGGATGGATGTCAGGAGAAATAACTGTTGGATCAGATAGGAACATCAACGAGGTTAACTGGTCCTCAAGCAGTCAAACTTTTTAGATTTGGCATTTGATTTTGTGATTCTAAGTAGGCTAAAAGAAAGCATGGGATTATTATGACCGTCAATCAGTTTTTACCTGAGTAATCAATCTATAATTGCAAATTAAGCTATTTCTTGTCAAGATATGAAACATTTGCCATAATATTTCAAAAACCGTTACTTAAAAAAAATATCATCAGAAAAGGCAGTGCCCCCCCTCCCCCTTCCCTTTGAATGGCAATCACATTTCAAATTCATGAGTCCTGCTTTGGGTATAGGTACATCACGCCCATGTTTTCAGACTAGAAAAAAAATTCATTCAAATGGAAATAAATGTTGGTGTTTACAAGAAGATTTCCACCACGTACTCATGTTGACGACCTTAGTTATATTGTTTTTGGTATCATTTTGTATGGTGTCAATAATTTGACATAGAGTATTGGCTTGAACGCCCCTTGCTTCGCCCTTTGCATTCACATATCCATGCTTCTTCCATTCAAAATATCTGTTGTACAAAGTGTCATTTGCAGCTACCATCTCTATGAATCCAACGAGTTCCGTTATCGAGCTAAAGTCTTGTATATGGATAAATGAATTAGGAGGGGCGACTTTTTCATAGTCAGCTTTTGAAGGCCCATAGACAACAGGAACAGCATTGTGCATGTATGCGTTATTCCAGAACTTTTCTGTTATGTAGTCTTGACATTCACTGTTTTCAAGAGCTAAGTAGAATTTATAGCTGCTCAATATTCTATCACACTCTTCATTACGAGGGCATCTGAGTTTTCCACATGCACCATACGTGTCTACTGTCATGTACTTTTGCAAGGCATTCACAAATTTCTTTCTCCTCCACGACGACGTGGCACAGTTTGACGCCATCCAAGAAATGACTCTGGTTTTATTAGCAGCCCAGTTACGATGGTCATCTCGAGGTACTTCCGGGATTCCTTCTACATACCTTCCGTATGCATCATGTATATCAGAGTCACGTCTGTAAGTCATGGTCCAGTTGTACAGTTGGCCATCCACTCCACGGATGCGACTCGGAGTAATTGCTCTCCTCGTGTGTAACGGACTCTCGCGGGTGGCGAATATCCAAATCTGACCGGCGGGACGGTTTCTGTCAAGAAATTTAAAGAAACCTATTCAACTATTCTCCAACATGAAGAAAATACCACAAATATACTATTTTAACGACCAGCTTTTCAACCCTTTGCTGGAAATTGTGGGAAAATACACTTAGAGAGGTTCAGTGGTTAAAGAGTCTTGCTCGTATGCGAAAGGTAGCGGGTTCGCTCCCGCCGCGAGCGCTGTATTATTTCCTTGAGCAATGCACTCTACTTGCTCCAGTCCACTTAGCTGTAAAATGAGTACCACTGCTAGCATTGCTGGGAAGTTAACTTACGATGGAATGACGTCCAGTCCAAGGGGAGTCATGTGCTCTCATCTGCCTACGCCAAGGAATCCGGAAATAAGCATCGGCCCTATGCGCATAATGGTGAATGGCTCGGATTGAATTCACTAATCCTCAACATAAGTTATTAATTATAGTATATTTTCATTCTTGTTAAATGTAGGAAAGAAATATGTTAAAAGAATATGGAAAGCGAACTTAACATTTTTCTTACGGCAGCAAACTTCATTAATGGGATGTGGTTCTTTTAAAACAGGTGTGATGAAAACTACACAAGCTATTTTTCATTCCCATCCACACTTATCCGGATTCCTTTACTTCCATCCCTCAATCCAAATGGGCATTCCTATAAACTTCGCAAAGCCCTTCTCGAAATTGTATCCACTCGCTACTTTTTATTGAAGATTTCTACAGAGGAAATTCTTGAGAAGAATGCCTTAATAAAATAAATTGATATTCAGCAAAAGAAGGAGGTGAGCGACCACTCTCACTGGTTACGTCCTTATGTCACCGTCTCAGCTTTCATTTCCTTCAAGCCTCTTTTTTGTGGTGAGTCATTCTAAATCGAAGCCTTGGTAGGGCCCATGGGGCGAATTCCCCGAAAGCTCTGAAGATTTCTTGTTTGTGATGCCTCAAAATGGCTAATAATTTTAATATCTCATGTTTAAAATCAACTTGGCATTTGGCTGTTTGGGAAACTTCCCCTGGCAATTCTGCACTTGAGAAAATTCGGGCAAAATTTGGGGCTCGTGGATGAATGTATGGTAGGCCGATAATTGGGACTACGGTCCAGCCGACAGTCTGAAGATTTCCTTTTTTTGATGCTCCCGGTTAATGGATTTAAAGCAGCTGTCGGTCAAAAAGTGAGGACGCTGTTTTTGCTTAAGCAATTGGGTAACATGGTCAAGGGAATTTTGAAATAACACGGCTCTAATTTTTGATACTCATGTCGTTGAAAAATTACTTCATAAGAAATAATTATGATTGATTTGAACATTCGTATTAAAGGTCTTCAGTACCATCACGTGCACGAAAAGTGTTTATTCTTGAAACTCTTTTCGACCGCCAGATTCTTTAAAATCCTGACACTTAGTAGTGCAGAAATTAAATTGATAAAAGAAGAAAATGTTCAATTTTAAATTCGAACAATTAACTAGAATCAGCATTTGGGTTACCAAAGAGAGGAAATTTTGCTAAAATTTGAGAACATAGGAAAATATGTATACATATATAAATATATATATGTATATATATATATATATATATATATATATATATATATATATATATATATATATATATATATATATATATATATATATATATATATATATATATATATATATATATATATATATATATATATATATACACATATATATATATCTATCTATATATATATATATATATATATATATATATATATATATATATATATATATATATATATATATATATATATATATATATATCTATATATATATATATATTTATTAATACATATATGTATATATATTTATATATATATATATATTTATATATTTATATATATATATATATTTATATGTGTATATATATATACATACATATATATATATATATAAATATATATTTTCCGATGATACTTTTGTATCATGAGATAATTCTTAGTCACGGTTAACGTAAATTTTCTTCATTTTGGGGGAAATTTCATTAAATGTATGAGAAATCTCTTTCAATCTTTGGGAAAATTACTTCGTACTCGTGCAATATTTAAAAAATTTCCTTCATTTTGGGGCAATTTTCCTCTAATGTTTGATCAAATTACTTCAATTTGCGGTAAATTTCGTTCAATGTGTGGGAATTATCTTTTAGTTTTGGACAATTTTTCCTCGATCTTTGGTACATTTTCATCAATGTTCGGGAAATTTCATGAAATGTTTGGGAAATAACTTTCAATCTTTGAATTTTTGTTATCATTCTCGTGTAATTTTTGGAAATTCTTTCATTTAGGGACAATTTTTCTTCGATTTGTGGTAAAAAAAATTTCATTTTCGGGAATTTTCCTTCATAGTGGGGCAATATTTTCTCGATTTTTGTTATATTTTCTTCAATTTTCGGTAATTTGTTTTTTCATTTTCGGGAAATTTATTTCATTGTGGGGCAATTCTTTTTCGATTTTTATTATATTTTTTTCAATTTTTGGGAAATTATCTTCTGTTTGAGAAATTTCTTCCAAATTTCTTTCATTCTTGTGTCATTTGCTTCTTTAATTTTCGGAAAATTTCCTTCATTTCGGGGCAATTTTTCTTCTACTTTCGGATTTTAATTTTTTTTTATTGGGAAATGTTGCCAGAATTCCTAACAATTTTATCAAAATTTCCTTCAATTTTTTATTAATAATCTCCCAATCGAAAGAAAACATTTCAGGGCTGATGTTTCTCTTTGCTCCCCATTATCAGACCGTAGGCCTATGTTCCATTAACCATGTCAAAACTCATGTCATAAAAGACGTTATCACATAAGGTTTGGTTTGTGTTGCACCCCCCCCCCCTTCCCTTCCGCCCCTTGACATTTTAAAGGGCGATTACGCCCTACCCCTGAGAGATGACCCTTTTTACGCAACTGATAACAAGGTAACATCTACATGAACAAATTACGTTAAAAGTCATGAATCATTGAACACTGTTTTTGCATCTATTTTACGTTCATGTATAATACTCTATGATAGTTTGACAGTTGATTTAAAAGACAACTATGTTCACTGCGCAGACGATCAAGCGATTCTACCATTCACTGTTCATATCTAAATCAACATTTTGCTGGGAAAGAGGTAGTAAGCAATATATTTTTTTAAAGAGAAGGGTTTGTTGAAGCACATAGAAGGATAAATAAGTAATACAACAAGTTCAATTTAACCTTAAGAGGACATTAAAACTAGTGAGACGACTACATAATTTTTTATTTTTAGGGACGCCAGAAGGAGTTTCAGATTGGTGGGGCAAGAAAATGTTTTAAAAATTGGTGCCAGAAAATCCAATCTTCCAGCTTTTGGCACTTATTAATCCTTGATTAATATTGGGCAGTCTTAAAGAAAAACCATAGCTTCATAATACATATTGTCACTGACAATGACATTGACCTCTTAACATCAGCTGAAGTAACTAAAGATCATTTTCCAAAATTATATTGAATTATATTAAGCCTATTCGTTATCTCACGGAACGCTCGGAATGCTGGGTAATGTCATAGGTCACCGAAGATAAACAATACTTGCTACTATGGCTACGAACTGCACCACATACGTCTCATAACTTCATTTGCTGCAGGTGTAAAAGTTGTTTCGTTGTAAATATATAATAATATCCATCGTCTTAATTTATTTCTGCCAAATAAAATTAGTTATATTTAATTAAATCACACCTGTGACTGTTTTTTCATCAAATTCTGGTGCCTTAAGGTGACAACGCGATCGCTATTGTTTATCTCCATGCCAGGTAAAAGTCGCACGTGCGCGCGCGCAGTTGTAAATGTGAATGGGCTTATTGTGACTTAATATTGTAACTTCATAGAAATGAGGCTCAAACCAATGTGATATGGACCATATAAAACCACTACATCACTGGATCTGCCAAATGTTGACATTCTTGAGTCATTTGTCAAAGTAATATTCATCAATCACAGTGAATGTTATATTTACGTGCAGGAAACTATTAGAACAAACAGGAAATAAGGTACCCTGAGATCGCGAAAGGCCGCATTAATATTTGTAAACAAAATTTTTACTTGAAAAATACATAATTGGATTGAAAATAAATTTTTGAGTAATAATCTGATAATTAAATAATGTAACCTACCCATAATTCATTACGCAATTCATAATAAAAGAAGCTGAAGTAAATAACTATAATCGACCATATTATTGGTGGGAACACCTGCTCCACCCGTTCCGGCTCCCTTGAATTTGTTATAGGGATATTCAAGATTAAATTTTCGTCTCATTTGCATAAACATGGCTGGTGTTGAAGCTCTACTGCGCTGCAAAAGTTAGCGTCCTCATCCTCACTTTCTTTATGTTTTGATAATTGTTAACGTTGCTTCTGCAATATATGTTAAGTTAAAGTTATAGGCCTCTAACTAAACCTACTACTACTTACTAAACCTACTACTAAACCTACTACTACTACAACAACTACTACTACTACTACTACTAAGCTTACTACTAAACCTACTACTAAGCTTACTACTAAACCAAAAACTAAACTACTACTAAACCTACTACTAAAGCTACTACTAAACTTACTACTAAACCTACTGCTAAACCTTCTACTAAACCTACTACTAAACCTACTACTAAACCTACCACAAAACTTACTACTAAATCTACTACTACTACAAGTACTAAACCTACTACAAAACTTACTACTAAACCTACTACTACTATTACTAAACCTACCACTACTACTACTCATTGTTGCTTTCCAATTTTTTGTAGTGGGGGAGACGTTTTTGGTTTACTACCGTATCCAAGCGGAGCGCCACCATCGATTGGCGCGAAGCGTGAATTTTTTTTCAAAAGGCATCCCCTATATAGATCGCAGGAAATGACACTTCCCAGGTAATATTACCAGTTATTTTGAACGTTTAAGGTGTATCATTTTAAGAACATATGTTGGTTTTGTGCTCTTAATTTCCAAATTATATTACAATATACATATGATTATGACAACAAATAATTATAAATATGAGAACAAACTACTATATAATAGTACACAAAAGTAAGTATAATTAAACAAAATACCGTATTCGACCTATTTATCGCCCAGTGCGCTTAATAAAAATAAAATTGAATATCATTTCGTACGGCATAAATGATAAATATAAATTCTAATAAGCGTCCACCCCAAAGTAATTCACATCAGAAGATGTACACACTGGACAGATGAACGCTGCCAAACTTATTTATTTCATGTAAGTAAAGTTAATTTATTTGTTTTTATGCTTATTATTACTGTTAAGTTAGAGGCCATTTTGGGTATATTTCTAATAATGTTAGGACCTTGATATCATTTTCGTTTTTTGAAAAATTTAGGTGGGCGCTTATTAGTAGGAAGGCTGTAATTAGGTCGAACACGGTAATATACCGATAATTAAACCAAGTAAGAAAACGATAACATGGAGGTTACTCATTTTCAGCTCAGATCTTACCACTTGAGGTATGGGCACCTTTTTTAAAATCAAGTTATATAGTATTAATTATATATAACAACATAAGATACAATTGATAAATAGGAAAAAGTAAAAACCCATGTAACGACCCCCCCCCCCCTACACACACCAATCCTACCAACCAATAATTAATCAAATAAGTGACACAATGAAATTCAAAGGTAATTAATAAATCTCCCACCCCTTAATCCGCATTCACTAACCCCCTCCCACATCCCCACCCCGTATATAATTTTAATATTTATCAATCAAGCCTTGAGAAAATGTTAAAAACTGTCAAACATTAGTTTACAAACAACAAATGTTAGTTTATTAATCCTTCTTAAACTTTAAAGCAGGTCCCATATTCTTTGTTTTGTCTTTATCTCATCATCTTGAAGTTCATCTGCCTTTCTTTTTTTCACTCTTTGGTCATCTGCTGAGTGATGAGTACGAAGCCACGTTACAGCATACTGGTTGGGATTCCACTGTGATACAGGAGGACCATTCATTTTAACAAACATGAGATTAGAAATTCGCCCGACTTATAAACGATTTCTCAGATTTATACAGGTTAGATTCATTTGACTGAATCCTCGTTCGCACTCAGAAGAGTAAATGGGGATACATTCACAACAGTGGAGAAGCGGCAATAGATCATCTGGGACACGTCGACCCTCATTATCTACATAATCTTGATATGCTGTCACTACCCCATTTGAGTTTAATTTGAAGCGCATACAAAGAGAACGCACCTTACCAACGCCATAGTCAGGTTCAATATTAACTGGCCAGTTTTCAGAGAAGAGGGCTGTAACTTCATCAAGGAACTTTCTGTAAACTTTGTGTGTTCGCACCTTCCCTGCTGCTGTTGTCGCAAATAGGCAATCCTGCATAGCTTCTACCAGCTTGTCAATGAAAGCAATAACCTCTATGCTGATGTGCTTTGGGTTCGAAATCAATAAAACTGATCCAAAACAATCGTCTTTGATTAATTAATTGGCTTTCATATTCTTGTTCCCTGTTTTCCGTTTGAAAGTTGTTAGAGACCCGATGGTTCTTCTCATGCACTTATCAGCTTTAACAACATTTAAAGAACCTTCTGGCAAAGTCAAAGAAAGTTCTGACAACTCAAAGAGAACATCACACATGACAGCCAGATCGGACAAAAATTCAGGAGTCTGAATTCGTTTTTTCAATCCTTCATAGGTGGGAGACATACTGTTATTTTGAGCTGCCTTTACCCTGAAGTGCTCATAACGGGCTTCATAAATGTTCCATACTGCTGAAACAGTCCGATAGCTACTGGCAACCCATCTAGTGTTTAAAACTTTTCCAATTTTCAGTTTCTGCACATCCATTCGCAATTTCACAAAGCTCTCTGACATTCTTAGGAGATTGGTTATAAATTGAATGAAGTTTGTCATTAAATATTTTAAAGTGATTTATTCCTCTTATTTCAGAAATAGCAACATCAACTGATAGTTCGCGGCAATGATTTAAACAATGCCAGGTAATGATACTCGGAAAATCTTTTATGAGAAGCTGCATTATTCCTGATTTCACACCAGTCAATACGCTTGCCCCGTCAGAGGTAAAAGCTACAAAGTGCCCCAGTGTCAAAACCATGTTTAGTAAGGCAGCCAATCAAAGCTGAATATATTTGTTGTGCTGTACCACCTTCAGTTAGTTATACAAAGTCCCAAACTAAAAATTGTGGCTCTTCTGATGCTTTTAGCTGGCCCTTTAAATAAACTATTAGAACCGATTTGTCAGAAACTGTTGTACTTTCATCAATAAAATGGATATCTTTCCTTTATTAGATTGGATATTGCTACAAACTTTAGAACGTATTATATCTGCAATGTAATCAACTATTGCAGTCGCTGAAAATCTTGAATGCAATCCCACGCCCATGCTAATCCCATTTTCAACTAGCAGATTTATTAAATCGTCGTGATCACTCAAACGCCGATCGCTTTTGGCTAAGTAATAAGACGTACGCAGAAGCCTTTTTCTTGTTTCTAGTTGTTTCTTATTCATTTGATCAACTTTATCCGTCATAGCGTTTCGCTTGCTTTGATCTAAAATATCACTAGCTGTTTTGTAAGCTTGTGAATGCAAGTGTTTATATATTTTCTTTCTCAGTGATGTTAATTTAGCTTGCTTTGATTCTCCGCTATAAGAAATACTTATGGTTTGCCATTCTTGACTAAGATAGGCACGGGCACCTCTGTTTTTATGTGGGCTTTACGTTTTTGCATCGGCACAATATTTACAACCAAGCTTATCAGCTTTACAAATTAGCCAAGGATACTGTTCTCTTTTTGTTTTCCATATTTCATCAATCCAGACAGCTGGTTTTGTTTCAGTCTCAACTGTCTCTTTGGAACTAGAACATTCCGGAAAGCTTACTTGCTTGGTATGATCGTCTTTGGATTCGATCAAATTCTGTTCTGCCTCTCCGTCGACCGTTTCCGATGGTTTTTTAAAGAAAAATTCAATCTTTCTTTGTTTTAACATTTTGTCATACAAGATATGAAATTATGAACAAATACAGACCGGCAACTTGATGTGGTGAAAAATCAATGCGTGATGAAATCGAAAATGGCTCTTTATTAAGTGGCTAGCTTGAGTTGTCTGTGGGTCACAATGATAGCGTACAGGCTACAGCTCGACGGAGCGTGTTGTGCCGGAGCGAGTAATTAAAGTTCTGTCGAAATGGTCCATTGCACAATTGGGTTGATGTTCATACGCTCACTATACAGTAACAACACAAAAACATGTGCACGCCCACTATACACTAACAACACAAAAACATGTGTCCACTAATTACAATGATTTATACCTCCTTGAATAATTTATTCCGTATATATACTGCTACACACAAATTAAATCAGCTCACTTGTATACCGTGCCCACGTGGTGCGTAAATACCACTAATTGATTGATGTTGATGCACTGTTTACACATTGTATAGGAAATTGGTAAACATGTGGCTATAGTCTCAGAAAAAGAATTTAATCTTATTACAGAGTTGGCACGGATCCAGCGCTGAATTAAAAAAAAAAATCCGGATTTTTTAACCAGTGATTTTATCAACTGTAATAAGATAAACACTATCCAACTAATCTACACAAAGTTTA
>JAIGNY010003442.1:30000-42500 GCA_020152595.1 Chiridota heheva
CATCGGCTGCCCTGTCTCTTCTGGGCTACGCCAATCAGGGGGAAATTATATTCATACGCTTTTGAAAATGGTCGTTATTTGTAAGAAAATATTAAAAAGCAACAAATTTAAAAGGTTTATAAACTAAGAAGAATTAATCGCCCATTTAATCCTCTGTTTTTGACACGAAAATGCGAAAGGTCGATGGGGCTTTATATTCAAGCTGAAAAATATTGTGGAGAATAAATCTGACCTATATGCAGATATGCAACAAGCGTAAAGCTAATTGCGTCCTACAACAAAACAATTTGGATTGCTATGGCCCAGTGGGCCCAACACGGTCCGGATCCACCTGTCCACCTTTGAAAAACAATATCGTTGTTCAGTTTATTGTTCTAAATTGCTTTACGTTTTTTTTCCTCTTCAAATAATGATAGCATCAAAATCTGATCCATTTGGAAAAAATACCACCAAATAGGACACTGAACAATTTTCGTAGATTTTATGAACCTTAAAATGTCCGTCCAATTCGCTTGTGGGAAGGAGGGGCACTATAGTGTTAAACGGAAAATAACCCTAATTTGTGTATGTAGCCCAATGTTTGTGATGATAACGAATGCATTGAGGAGTCAACACAAGGATCCAAAAGTTCTGGTTGAAATATAAATGAACTTGGATCACAATAAACACCCCATTTTGGAAAATTGTTTAAGGCGGCAAACGTTAGTTAGATCCTGTCCAGTGGCGTAGGATATGTTCTTTTTTTCAATGGTAAGTCATCAGCCCTAAATCATTCATGGCTAATTTCACATAGTCGACACGTATGAGAAAATATTTTCATACGTGGACAGATTATTCAAAATGAAAAGAGAAGTTACCACATAATACCTTGCGTTAAAGTAAAATGCTTACCCATAGGATTATTATTTATCAACCGTCACAGGCAAAGAGTATCCAACCATTTTTATACTATGCTGGTATTGCATTTACAGCCTAGATCATTATCGTTATATGTTGATTCGCCGATAGAAATACTGACCACAATCTAACAGATGAAATTGCAACACAATCTGCCAATAGATAAGACTATTTGATATTAAACTCAACCTTTAGACTGTCGGTTAGAGTATTCTCCTATCAGCCCATAAACAAAGTAAAGATATTAATAATTAAGAAATAAACTGCAATTGCGAGCCCATTGTTGAGTAATATTCGGCAAGCCCAAATAATTTGAAGAATAATGGGAGAGGCGAAGCCGAGCCCATCATAGTTCAAATTATTTGGACGAGCCGGTTATTACCAACAATGGGCAAGCAAGAGCAGTTTATATCTATTCTATCACTTAATATAGTGAAAAACTTTAAGATAATAAAGAAAATCTGCTTAAATTCAGATGAAGAAACATGCGAAGTGTATACACAGTACCGCACGTGCATCAATCCAGCTAATTTGCATATGACGACACAGAAATAATGTTGACCGTTTCTAATCCACCAATTTGTTCTTTTGTCTAACGAACAACACTTGATCCGGTAAATGACTCGCCAATTCATCAATTTAGAAATTTAATGTAAGTATTTTGCAATATAAAAGCAATATTTCAGGAAAAAAACATTCTGGTTTATCCCTATTTTCTTTTATCTTCGTTAACTTAGCGAGAAACAATACACACAGGTCAAAATTATGTCACTGTCATGTCACTACACACTGGTACCGAGGGCCAGTTGTAAACACGTACTGCACTAGTGAAACATTAATGTAGATGATGATCGCTTTAGCTGAAGCACACGGCCGTGTCCCGTCAAACAGTCAAAGTGCGAAGAATACTGGAAAATGATAACTCTTTAAGGCCTAGTTGTTATTGGAACAGAAACTGCTGTTATTTAATATTCTCAAATTTGTCAGAATAGGAAAGTTTGAACAGTTTTGAAGTTGTTGAACATAGCATTTTGGTCTAAGGCTATGCACTGCTTAGTGAGATAACATCTCCCTCTGCATGCCCTACATGCTACGCACTACATGCAATACAGAGTGAGACTCGTTCCTATTTGTTTTAACGTAGAAATCGCCTCGGTCCTAAAATCGCGACTACACTGTCTATCTACGTCACCGGTTACACTGTGATTACTGTATTAACGGCACATAAAAATGTATAGCTAACTTCTCCTGTTATTGCTGTTAATCTTTTTAGTAATCATAAAAAATGCCGGTAATCCTTAAATTATTAAAAATGGGTGAAAACGTAAACCAATATTGTACACTCTTTTCAGTTGGAACTTTTTGTTTTGTTTTAAGTAACGTTAGGGTGCACAACACCGATACGCGTACTAATAAATATAAAGCCAGCGAACTGGACGCACGTGCCGCCGCACCGGCATGATTTTTGTAAGGCCACAGATGGCACTGCAGTTTTTTTTTTCTTTCAAAATGGATTAATTATGGATACCTGTTTTGTTAATGGAGCAGTATATCCCGAGCAGCATTTTAAAAGATGTTTAATCTAGCCTGAGAAGGAATATGACAGTAAGATCTGAAGATAAGGACACTTTTGCAAGAAAGTATTGGAGTATTTGGGGTATGTAATGTGTTAGAACTGCAATGCAGATCATGGAGGGTCCCAAAAAGTTTTCTGTTGTTTTACGAAGGGTGCTGATTTTAAAAGAAAAATTGGAGCAAGCCACACCCGTTCACAATTTCAGTAAGGTACAATACTGTACCGTCAGTGACAATTGCCTCGGGCCAAAATGCGTCTGTTTTTACAACTGGGAAAAAAATAATTTGGAAATGAGTCCCCAAATACGTCTCACGTCGGATTTGCGTCCCGCTTTAACACTCCTGATTTTTCATTGAAGCACAAGTTTGCAATCTTCGGGAATAAGTCGCAATTGCATCTGATTAGCATCTGCCCTATTCTATAGAATCAATACAAGTTGACAATAGCCTCAAGTTTAGAGATAATCCTTGTCTTCATTCTTGAATGAAATCGCAATTGAGGTTTTAATATTGTTCAGGCTCTGTCATCAGAATTTTTCAGATACGAGTAACGATTTAAGTTTAAGTTTATTACACTTATATGGCGCATTATCTAAATAACTTATTTTAATGCGCCTTACAAAATATGCATATAAAGAAAATAAATACAATTGTGTAAATAAGATAAGCATGAAATAAAAAAAAAGCAAAGAGCAAAAAAATTATGAAGAAGACTTGAAAGCACAATTAAATAAGTAAGTCTTAAGCAAGGTGTGGAATTGTTTAAGGGATGGAGCAGATTTGATTAGAAGAGGTAAGTCATTCCAAAGTTTTGGGCCAAATATTTGCAGAGAGCGATCGCCATATGTAAGTTTACTTTTTGGAACATAAAGGATGAGATGGTTTTGAAAGCGAGGGCGGTAACTAGTTTGTTTATAATGAAACATTTCGGTCAGATATAACGGGGCCATGTTATGAAGGGATTTAAAAATGAGTATTAAAATCCTTAATTTAATTCGATATGAGACAGGTAGCCAATAAAGATTTTGCAGTAGATAAAGTGATGGAGTGAAACGGTTGCTTCTTGTGACGAGCCTTGCAGCATAATTCTGAACACGCTGCAACTTTTTCACTGTAACACCTAGCACCCCTGCAAGGAGGATATTGCAATAATCTATGCAGCTATGCACAAGTACATTTACAATTGATATTGCAGAGCTTCTGTCCAGAAACTTCATGCACCTTCTAATGTTAAATGAATGGAAAAATGCAGTTTTGCATTTGTGATTGACATGGTCAGCCATTGTTATACCTTGATCTAACCAAGCGCCCAATATTTGACAGTGGAAGATAATTTCACACTGTCGTTACCAATAGCAATACTGCCAATATCTAATTTTGTTAGTTGGTAATTGGTTTCAAAAATAACCACTTTACTTTTTTAATCATTTATTATTAGTTTGTTGCAAATCATTCAATCTTTCACTATTTTCAAACAACCTTCAATTTCAGCTATGGCTGAGATCACATTTGATGGATCATTAGCATTGAACGACATGTACAAGCTGTGGTCATCAGCATAACCATGAATACTGGGAGAAACGGCTATCACCGAATCAAAAATAGAAGATGCATACCATGTAGATTAAGAAGTCCACAACAAGAGCCCTGAGGCACACCAAATTCTACATCAAATGCCCTTGATTCAGCATTGCTGATAAGGATTTTTTGTTTCCTTTGAATTAAATAGGATCTCTTCTACTTCCATGGTTCCATCAATGCCAAAACGCTTATTTGAGGCTTTGAGAAGCATACCATGATCAATTGTGTCAAATGCCGCACTTAGGTTAAGGAGTACTAGAATGACACATTTTTGTTTGTCTAGTTGCAGCAGTATGTCTGACTGAATTTTAGCTAAAGCAGTTTCTGTGCTATGGAATGGGCGAAACCCTGATTGACAGGAAGGTAATAAGTCATGCTGCTGACTATGCTTAATCATTTGTTCAACAACAGCACGCTCAACTATTTTAGACAAGAAACTAAGATTGCTTACTGGTCAATAGTTATCATATGTTACATCAAGCCCTTGTTCTTTTAGTAATGGCTTTACTACGGCTTCTTTCCATTGCTTAGGGGATTTTTCTTGTTGCAAAGAAAGATTAACCAGTAGTAACAGTTGGAAGGAAAACATTGATATTCTCCTTTAATAACCAAGTGGGTAGTGGGTCAAAGATGCACTGAGTAGATTTTGCTTTTAGTATCATATTTTGTACATCCTCCTCTGTCAAGAGCTCAAATGAAGTCCATACGGGAACATTTCCCCAGAACTCAAAGGATGTGATCACAACCTCTCTATCCAGCTCATGTCTAATATCGGCAATTTTTGCAACAAAGAATTCGCCAATTTCTGAGGCAAGATGAGAAGCATCATTGTGAGGAGGTAGTGGGGTGATAAGCTTTCGATCAAGCAGAGTATCCATGATTCTAAAAAGTTTCTTTTGATCACCATTTATTTCAGCAATAGCATTAGAGTAGAATTGATGTCTGGGATTATTCAACTCGGTTGTGTAGATGTCACGCTTTTTTGTTGTTGTAAGTAATCCAGCTAACATTAGATTTTGAATAACGCCAAATATTTTCCGCTTTGCGTTTCTCTCTTTTTAGATCCTTGATCTGATCATTGTACCAGGGTATTTTTGGACGGGTTACCAATGTTTTTACATGTTCAGGTGCATGATTGTCGATTACTTGTCTTATATATGAGTCATACATGCAGGCCGCCTTTTCAAGATCCTCAATTTCAGACATTGAAGCAAAGCTTTTAGACAAATCCAATTAAAATTGAAATGTTGGAGGGGATATGGTTTTGAATTTTCTGTAAACAATTGTATTTTCATGAAGTTTCGGTTGAGGGAAGCTTAGGAAAGTTGAAATAAAAGGATAGTCTGATATGTAAAAATCTGATGTAGGGAATGATAACTGGAGTTCAATATTTGAGCGTGTTATAAATAAGTCTACATTTACATTTTTAGTTGGTATCAAATATGATCGTAACACATTTATAATCATACGCTCGCACATATCCTAGTACAATTGGGATATATACGCATGCAAAAAGGAAAAAAAAAACAATTTCGAAATATCTGTAAAGTATTTTTCCTTCTTCTCTTTTACAGCGAGACCATTTCAAGAATGAAAGAATCATAACCAAACAATTGTTTTCATTTCATTTTGTTGTTGTGCATGTTATTTCTTATGTTACGTGTTTGTTTGATTTTTGTTGGATTGAATTTCATGAATCAATTTTACCTCACAGAGTTTTCAAATCATTTTATCACCAATTCTTTGTTATTGTTAAGATTATGTTCCATTAATCACGGATATGTTTGTACATTCTTGTATTAACACATCGAGCTACATGCATAACACAGCAAAGAAATGAAAACGATCATACTTCTTTTAACTTTTGCGTATAAGCCTATTGTACAGCCGACTCGCTTGTCACCGAACTATAAACTTATAATTCTCACACAGAATAGCAAGACCATTCATAGTTTTACTTTCATTCAACATCGTATTTAATTGGTTTGATTGTATGTTCAGGGGCGGACTGGCCAATTGGTCAATCGGTCAATGACCGATGCCCCCATCCTGGTGTTGCTCCTTCCCCCCCCCCCCTCCCGCATGTCTATTATGCCTCACAAAGGGTGAAAAATCGCCCGGGTGGCCCATGCGGGACGGGGAGGGGCTTAGACTCTCCTCAGTTCAGTCCGTCATGGCGCCCCCTTGGAGCACCTCGACCAATGTAATTTTAACACCCAGTCTGCCCTGGCCTGCTGTACGTATTTGCGCGCTAAACTTTTACTAAACAAAGTGAAAAAAAGGAAACTTGAAAGAAAAGATAACTTACTCTATCTTGCCGATTTTATTCTGAATATATAGTAGGCCTAATCCAAAACACTTCTTAAATCAAATGTTAAATCCATCAGAAATATTCAAAATAAATTAAAACACTCTACACACTCTCAAAGAAGTATGCTAATAGATGAACTTTAGGAGAAGATTAAAATGAAATAATAGGCCTAAGTCAGATCAGCATTTAAACTTTCTGAACTGCTAAATTCCATAGGCAGGAATTTGAAAAGCGGGTTCGTTTTTTGTATAACAGAACAACAAACTGTGAAATTCCAGGTGCTTATTATTCTTTTATATTTAAAAAGGTCACTTTCTCAACAAAAGGGGGTCGTTCGCTCTGAATAACGACCAAACTACCCCCTCCCCTCTCCCTCCCCTTCTACCCTGCTCTTCAGTACTGTACACTATGAATTCATAATGTAACTTGTGTGGCATTGGTTCTATGCATAGCCTTCGCTATGGTATATAAGCATAATGCTGTAAAAAGTGTCAATTGTTTGCAATCATTCAGATATACAACTTAATAAGAAATTTAATCTTAGAAAGCATGTTTTGTTTACGTCATTAACTGTAGAAATAGTGTAGATCACTAATACTATACACTCTTAGAAGAAGAAAAAAAGCCTCTACTTAAAACCTTTTACGGTCCTATAGCTTGTCACTTATTTGAAACCCAATATGGTTCTCAAGGAGCCGTATATATGGGTTCCCCGTGGAACCTTAACTTCCCGAATCCAAGGTTATCCGTGGAACCTATTAAGGGTTCTATAGCTTGTCACGTATTTTGAACCCACTTAGGTTCTTCAAGAAACCGTCTATATAGGTTCCCCTTGGAACCTCAAAACCACAGGAAATACAGTTCTCCGTGGAACCTTTGGGGGTTCTTCATATATGTGTATGTTTTATATTAAAAATTATGGGGTTGAAGCATTTTCCATCAATCATGTGTTAAGGCGAGGTACTTCTTTTAAGCGCAATTAAAGGATTAATTATGTGATTTTGCACATATGTTATGGAGAACAAGTGAAGAAACAAATTGGTGAGAAACCCATGTTGATATCTTATTCCGTTTAGAGCCAAGAAAATTCGTAAGTCTATGTACAGATGTAACTTCAAACAAAAAAAATCATGTCATAAGCAGATCTGGGCAATATGTTCGAGTAAAGTGCACACTCAATAATTGAACGAAAAATTATAATAATCTAGAAAAAGGTAATTCATGTTGAAAGAAATACGTAAAAATTGTCGTGAATGTAAAATTATTACACAACACTTTACACTGCAAGGTGACGTTTCAATACACTGGTGAAATCTTTGAACAGTTAAAGTGCAATAACTCCTCGGCAGAATAAAATATCAACATAGTTTTTACCAGTGCGTGTTTTTTAAATTATAGTCCTCTATCACATAAATTAAGATTTCACGAGATTATTCTTTTCTATTTAAATCAATACTTGCACTTTCAACGTGACGATATTCTTCGAGACTAATCTACTATGTCAGTGTATTTTGATAGTTGAGTGCGAAAGAGTTTACACTGATATCTCATTGAAAAATGTGCACCGCGCACGACCTCAACTCATTTATATATCTAATATCCGGACGTCTTGACAGTAGGCATTTAATGTTCATTGATTGGCTGATATTCTAATCCTCGTAACATTGTTTATTGTACTGTTGTACGTGGCATTATGTGAAAAGTTTGTGTTAGAAACTTGAAATCCAACTTAAGTTTTCTCCAAATTTATAGATCCTAATATTTTTCTTGATATGGGATTTGGCTAAGATGATAATCTAAATTTCTGCAAGGTATTTATGTTAAGAATACGTTTGTTTTATTTTTGCTTTTTACGGGATCAAACATTCTATAGTTAATACTCGAAACTAAATTTCTCTAAAAAAACTGCATTTTTATCATCACAAACTAATTATTTATCGAAACAATTGTATATTTGAAATAGTATTTCAATTGTTTTTTTCGCTCTTAAGGTCTAAACATTCAAAAGTAATTTGTAAATTACGTCTGATGCTTTTCTGAAAATTATAGAAAATTGTAAAGAGCCCTTCACAAACCGAAGGAAACCAGGTTCCACAATGAGCCCTGACCAACTACTGCAGAAAGAATCCTTCTACCTCTCAAAGAACCTCAAGGTTCTGCGAAGAACCGCAGGGTTCTACTGGAAACCTTGAAGAACCCTTTTTTCTAAGAGTGTACCTAGAACTTACCAGCTGCAGATTAAGAGAATTGGGATTAATTTATGCATTTACAACAATTATTGTAAAGTCTGTTGACAATTGCAATTTACAAAAATAAGCGGTTCAAGTATGAACATTTCAAGCTCATTGAAAAGTTTCAGGTCCGTTTATTTAAAACTGTAAATGTGTGATTTCCACATTTTTCAAACCTGTACCACATAAGTTGAAATAAAAGCATTACGTGGTTTTGAGTTCGGTTTTTCCATATATTACAAAACCGAACATCTCAAGACCACCAAAAAGTTACTAGTAAAGTTGTTAGTAAATTAGATATTGGTAAAATTTCACCTATTAACCATGTATGCTCCTTTGAGTAAATGTTTACACTAATAACCATTTTCATCATTGTATAATTCAATAAGGTGGTTAATAAACTTAGAAATGGTTGTTCAAACAAATATGTTTGTAAAATTTCTTATTAAGGGAATTAGCTTATGTAGGATACATGCTCGAAATGTTAAGCTTTTAAGCAAATTTTGTTATCGTAATATGACCCAGACAATTTTTAAAAATGAATTGAAAACAGATATTATACCCAAATCATTTTAAAGTTGAAATAACATGCATTTTATGTCCGTATACAATCTAAGACTTTTAAAATCTGAACTTGAAAGGTTGGATATACCCATGGGTAGTTTATAACAGGTCGGGAAACTCAAACCATGCCATTTTGCGGGATCTGTTTCTCTTTTTTGGTTACATTTTTATATAGGCCATTTTCGGGACAGACCATCGAGAGAGTTCCAAATCTCCCGACGGCCAGTTCGCCCCTGGATATATCTGGTACCAGCAGACCGGGAATTTCCTTTTTCATTTTCTGATCCTTTCTTATTATATCAGATAAAATAAACCAAAAAGAACCAAACTTCAACCCTCTTCCAGCAGGTACCTGACTTTTGGTGGTTTCCTTGAGACAAAGTGGTGTTGAACTATACAGATGGATGTCAGGAAAAATAACTGTTGGATCAGATAGGAACATCAACGAGGTTAACCGGTTCTCAAGCAGTCAAACTTTTTAGAGCTGGCATTTGATTCTGTGATTCTAAGTAGGCTAAAAGGAAGCATGGGATTATTATGACCGTCAATCAGTTTTTAACTGAGTAATCAATCTATAATTGCAAATTAAGCAATTTCGTGTCAAGGTATGAAACATTTGCCAATAATATTTCAAAAACTGTAAATTAAAAATATCATCAGAAAAGGCAGTGCCCCCCCCCTCTCTCTCCCCCCTTCCCTCTGAATGACAATCACATTTCATATTCATGAGTCCTGCTTTGGGTATAGGTAAATCACGCCCATCTTTTCAGGCTAAAGTAAATTCATTCAAATGGAAATAAATGTTGGTGTTTACAAGAAGATTTCCACCACGTACTCATGTTGACGACCTTGGTTATATTGTTTTTAGTATCATTTTGTATGGTGTCAATAATTTGACATAGAGTATTGGCTTGAACGCCCCTTGCTTCGCCCTTTGCATTCACATATCCATGCTTCTTCCATTCAAAATATCTGTTATATAAAGTGTCATTTTTAGCTACCATCTCTATAAAGCCAACGAGTTCCGTTATCGAGTCAAAGTCTTGTATATGGATAAATGAATTAGGAGGGGCGACTTTTTCATAGTCAGCTTTTGAAGGCCCATAGACAACAGGAACAGCGTTGTGCATGTATGCCTTATCCCATAACTGTTCTGTTATGTAATCTTGACATTCACTGTTTTCAAGAGCTAAGTAGAATTTATAGCTGCTTAATATTATATCACACTCTTTATTACGAGGGCATCTGAGTTTTCCACATGCACCATACGTGTCTACTGTCATGTACTTTTGCAAGGCATTCACAAATTTCTTTCTCCTCCACGACGACCTGGCACAGTTTGACGCCATCCAAGAAATGACTCTGGTTTTATTAGCAGCCCAGTTACGATGGTCATCTCGAGGTACTTCCGGGATTCCTTCTACATACCTTCCGTATGCATCATTTATATCAGAGTCACGTCTGTAAGTCATGGTCCAGTTGTACAGTTGGCCATCCACTCCACGGATGCGACTCGGAGTAATTGCTCTCATCGTGTGTAACGGACTCTCGCGGGTGGCGAATATCCAAATCTGACCGGCGGGACGGTTTCTGTAAAGAAAATTAAAAAAAACTTAGTCAACTATTCTCTGACACAAATAAAATACCACAAATATACTATTTTGATGACCAGCCTTTGAACCCTTTGCTGGAAATTGTGGGAAAATACACTTAAAAGGTTCAGTGGTTAAAGAGTCTTGCTCGTATGTGAAAGGTAACAGGTTCGCTTCCAGCCGCGAGCGCTGTATTATTTCCTTGAGCCATGCACTCTACTTGCTCCAGTCCACTCAGCTCTTAAATGAGTACCAATGCCAGTATTGCTGGGAAGTTAACATACGATGGAATAACGTTTAGTCCAGGGGGAGTCATGTGCTCTCATCTGCCTACGCCAAGGAATCCGGGGATTAAGCATCAGCCCTATGGGCCTAATGGTGAATGGCTCAGATTGAATTCACTAGCCCTCAACATAAGTTATAGTATATTTTCATTCTTGTTAAATGTAGGAAAGAAATATGCTAAAAAGTGGGGAGCTTAATTAACATTTTTCTTACGGTAGCAAACTTCATTAATGGGATGTGGTTCCTTTAAAACAGGTGTGATGAATACTACACAAGCTATTTTCCATTCCCATCCACACCCATCCTGACTCCTTTACTTTCATCCCTCAAACCAAATGGGCATTCCTATAAACTTCGCAAAGCCGTTCTCGAAATTGTATCCATTTGCTACTTTTTATTAATAATTTTACAAAGAAAATTGTTGAAAAGAAGGCCTTCCTTTCCTAACCAAGAGCATCTAAGGAAACCGAAAAGAAAAATTACCACAATCACAGAAAGAATGCTGAAGAATCATTTGAAGAAAAAAAAAATATATAGAAAAAAAATTCATGAACAGTGAACAGGTGAAAGAATTTCCCGAGTAGCAACAACTTTTAATGGAAACTTAATTCATCAGTGCAATTTTTACATTTGTCACCGGGATTTTTTGCTCTTGGATTTTTGCCCCTGAATGTTCTACTGAACGAGGAAGGGGCGGGGGGGGGGGGTAAGAAGGGGCGGAGTGAACACTCTTTGCCCGAAAAAGGCCGAACAATTTACCCAAATTGTTGGGGCTGACGTTTTTCACCAAATTTTTCCAAACAAATAAAAGGTTTAAAATTAGGGAAATTTTTTCGGAAAATTGAACGATTTTTTTCCCCTGAAAGTTGACTGATTCTTTGAAACTTTAACCTAATCTTTCAGAAAATTAACCAAAATTTTTAGATAATTAGCAATAATGGAAACTCAGAAGCACATACATGCCTTAATTAAACTGCTACAGCTCCTTCTTCCCCCGCCACAAAAAAACCAAATAAATTGAAATTCAGCAAAGGGAGAGGGGGAACGACCACTCCCACCGCTCCCACTGGTTACGTCCTTGTGTCAAACCCTCAGCTTTCATTCCCTTCAACCCTCTTTTTTGTGGTAAGTCACTCTAAATCGAAGCCTCGGTAGGGGCCTATGGGGCGAATTCCTTGGAAGCTCTGAAGATTTCTTGTTTGTGATGCCCAGAATGGCTAATAATTTTAAAATCTCATGTTAAAAATCAAGTCAGATAAGCATTTGGCTGTTTGGGAAACTGTTTATAAACAGGCTGGAAAGAAACTTCCCCTGGCAATTCTGCACTTGAGAAAATTCGGGCAAAATTTGACAGAGCTAATTACAGTCATCCAAACTATGTCCCTTAACAAAGCAACTGGTTATGATAACGTACCAACAGAGGTTTGGAAAAGTGGAATATTAAACCAGCAACTTCTGGGCATT